>NW_024102829.1:6400427-6624116 GCF_013122585.1 Styela clava | reverse complement strand
TTGGTTTGAATCCCGTTTGAAATAATCGATATGAAGGCTCGCACTTTGCAATGTTCCCGTATACAGGTATACACATACTCTTGGATTGAAATAGCTAGTCTACTAAACAGATTTGGGTTATCTGTTTGAGGTAGCATACTAAGTGAAATTATTGATGGGTCATTTATTTGTAAATGTTGCTACAGAACATTCACTATGTCTATCACGTAGAAGTAACACATATTTCAAACTCATTGCGCTCACAGCGTGAAGTACTCCACAATGTAATTATGGCGTGTGAAGTACTTTTTGTACGTGAATACCGAGGCAAATAATTAAATAATAGTTGGATAAATTGAATTCATACCGAATCGAACGGTATTTGCCACAAATGGTGCTTGTAACTTCTATCAACACTTCCCCTCAGATAACTACGTAGCGCATAGGCATTATTATGTCAATCCTCGCCGGGAAACCAATAATTCGCAGCGTAGCGCTTAGCCATTTTCTATGTCAATCCTCACAGCGGAACCAATATAACGACTAAAAGCATATAAATCTCGCCGTATGGTAACAAAGATTTAATAAATGTCAAGACGGTGATTGAAAGCCTATTTTACTCCTGTGTGCTTGTCAGGAAATTTATTTTCTCGTCTCCCGTCTACTATGCCTCCAGTCGCAATAAGCCGATTTACAACATCTTAGTTTCTTGCCGTTTCAGGGCAAAATACCGCAATAATATGACGTCAGTACTGGCGACTACTATGTATAGAAACTACTATTGTCGTAAGGCGCCAAATACTTGTTACATTATTCATGTACACTCCCTAAAATGAAATAAAGATGCGTCACTTTGTCTGATATTGAGTGGAAATAGAATTTTGAAGCAATTTGTGAACTGTTGATACTGCCCAACATCTACTGCCATTGTCCAGCACACCTTTAAAATTGAACGACTCAAGGTCATAATTAGTAAATTCGTATTTCTTCGTGGTGATGATCATAATATTATCGAAATATGTGCAACAATGATAATAGGGCTAAGCCAATTTTGAAAGGTTGTCAACGCATATAACGATCATCAAAATTTTATTACCGTATATATAAACTCTAAAATCGAATGAATATGTAACATAGGGACAATTGTTTAAATCGTGATAGGTTGAAAACTATGTCCAAACTGTCAATTACTCAGGCGCCAATAGCAATTTTTTTTTGTTAGGAGGGAAATATATTGCGTTGTTAAATTAAGGGTTAAGCCGGTCCAAATTCCTGATTAATCCACCGGATAGCTTCATGTATAAAAAGGGCCCGTCTATCGGGGAAGATGTTCATTTGTATGTGGCAGTCGTTCATTCCCCAAAAAATGGATAATATTTTTGTAATCTAAAAGCACTTTATATACATTTGTTTGTGCTGAGCAAAACGGTGTCCGATATCGTTCGATTTCGACTAAGTGGTAACTGGGCGGCCAATTATATTCACAATTTGAAACGAGCAATAATCGTTGGTTATGGTGATGAAATTTTACAACTTGAGAAATGAGAATAATCTACAACAGTAATTTAATAGCTTGACGCAAGCGCGGCGAATTGAGATATGTAAATATATCGGTATATTGAACTACGTTGTGCATTACATTGTTCGTTCAATGTGATTCGATAGTACAACTGATATTGTCAATGTTGTGAGGAATATTTGACTGAATACCTCTGTCTTTAACTCCGTTTTAAGTATTCCGCTAATTCGAAATTACGTTTTTTTGCCAATTTAATGAAAACGTACATTCTACGGAGGTAAAAACTGGCTGTGCTGATGGATTGAATACCGAATCGCTTCGCTGTTGAGGGAATTATTGCAGTTAAGGCTAGTCAGCCGCCAAATTTAATATGTGTATTTCTTTGAGTGGAATGCCTTTTATTAAACAGTCTTGTCATTCAATTTATCGCATAAAATATTGTTTTAGTCGTTAAATTTCAAGAAATTTACCAAACATCGATTAAATTACTGGTACTGGTATTTGATATAGCCTTCCTATTTTATTGCAGAATTGTACTTTTGTAAAACATTTTTTCTCTTGCGGTGAAGAAAACTATAAGGCCTATGGGCATTTGGTGCGACAACGAACCTCCGGCTAGATCGAAAAGTATGGAAAAATACGAGAAACTGAGTAAAATTGGAGAAGGGTCTTATGGCGTAGTTTTCAAATGTAGGAATCGTGATACTGGACAAATCGTTGCAATAAAGAAATTCGTCGAATCCGAAGATGATCCTCTCATAAAGAAGATTGCTTTGCGAGAGATTAGGATGCTAAAGGTAACAGTTTTTTTTTTCAATTCATACTTCCGAGTGTATTATGTTTCATATTCCAGAATTCTCCGGCAAATTTCCTGAATGGTTTTATAAATTTAATTAAACTCGACTCCCGACGCAAAAGTAAGTATGTCCACTCTATAATCAACGATGAAGGCGATACGTGAATGATAAAAACAAAGGTGAAAGCATGATCAATGACTTCAGAAAAGAAAATGAAACCCATAGTTAAGTTTATGGGGTACTGACAGAAATTTTGTAAATAATTTGGATCTATGGGGTACATGCTTGCATAAAAAAAAAATAAAGAATTAAAAAATATTGATTTTCCACCCATCCACAAGTACGAAAATCGAATTTACTGTATTGAAAATATTCTAATACTAATAACCAGAACAAAGTATTACTTTAAAAAAAAAAAAAATTTAATTCCATATTAGAAATATTATGATATGATCTCGTGATATTGTAACTATAATATGGCGAGTTGGTTTGAATTGCCATAAAGAACATCACGAAACTTAAGTTTTAAAACTTTTGGTTATTTCGTATATATGTGTTATACTTTCTTGATTCATATCAGAATGCTGATTACTCGCTGTGCTGGTCGAGTCGTAAACACAATCTGAGTCCGCAATGCCGGCCCACCTAGGTATATTCAAAGAATTGTCGAGAACGTTATGAAATTCTTAAAACACAATTTAAACACAATAACCCTGTAACAATACGTCGGAAACTATGGCCTGCCGTAAGCCTTTTGTTTGAAGACAATGATTTTATAGATATGAAGAGATGTTTGTTTATCAAGCATTGGTATTCCTAAGCTTGATAATATTAAGTTGTAGCAATAAGCTTCAGAGTATATATTTTTAAAATCCGATGGGTACGTGTAGCGAAGTCCGAGTAGTTTAGGTTTCAAACGAAATTACTTCCATCAATAGACATTCCTTTTATGAATGCACATCGTCATTTATTTCGAAAGTATGACATCAATCCTGATTCCACTTGCATAAAAATTTCAAATATCGGAAATAAAGAAAAATTATTGAATTGCGAATTTTTCACCTTTAACCATATGGCAGCGACAGAATCAAAAATTGACAACTTCTTGATATAGAATTGGTTTTGTGTTGCAACGTGTGTTGGTCACATATTGCATTCAACACGCCTAATTATAACTCCCAATATTTAGAACTTTTGTCGTAATAATTGTAACTTTATAATCAGATTGGAAACGAGTGTAAATTGTAATGTTTAGTTATATACTGTCGAAAGAATTAGATAAAAATAAAAACAGTCGCATATTTTTATTACAGCAACTGAAACATAACAACCTCGTTAATTTGATTGAAGTATTTCGAAGAAAACGCAAACTTCATCTTGTCTTTGAATATTGCGACCATACCGTACTGAACGAGCTCGACAGAAACACAAGAGGGTAAGAAATATATTTTATGTTTATATATTGGGCGAATTCTTCTGGGTGGCCATAAACTCTCTTTACAATTTGAATTTTGTTATGAAGCCAGTTCTCAATATATCTTAACCTGCAGGTTCGTTGTTTTTAATCAGAAATTGTTTAAGTATTTTTATCTCATTTAATACATCTGTGAGAGCCAGAACAATATATGGTGTTGATAAATTCCTTTTGCAATTTTAAAAAATTTTAAGATTTCATAGACACTCTATATATGTTGATTTCGCCTTAGTATATAGGATTGGCTGATATTGGTCTAACAACACGAGTTGACATTTCGTATACATTTCCACCATGAAGTGCTCTATCACTTAAGAATTATGAAATCATTCCAAATTACAATGTGCGACAAAGAAGAGCGATATGACAAAAATGTATATGACCATTGAATGTAAATGTATTTTTATTTTGATAAGCATTGTTGTTTGTATATTAAATCCCACTTTGAAATTTGATATGTCTCATTTTAGAACGGAAATACTATTTTAATCTCAGATACATTATACCCGTGAGTTTCTATACTGGTCATAATGAATGGTTCTCAGATTTAAAATTATTCATCATACCCTAATTGGTGTTCTCAAAATAACATTAACGTATTTTGGAAGCGTAACGCGTACAAAAGCAAAAAAAGAATCCCAGTTTATCTAAGACTGTCCCAAGAGGGTAGCGTATCCAAAATTGATCACATATCCGCCCCCAAGAAGAGTCTCAGTTTCTGCGAGTATAACTGCTAATTTCAATTTTAGTCGATTATAGACAAACCAAATTAAAAATTGTTTTATATTTCAGGGTTCCAGAGCAACAAGTCAAAAAGATAATTTGGCAAGTTCTTCAAGCCGTTAATTTCTGTCACCAACATAACGTAAGCTTGTCTTTTATAAACTTTATAGGGCATACATGATTATCGTAAATCGTTTGAAGTGAATGACTCAATTTAATTAATTATCAGTTGAGATAACGCAAGACAACCTCCCTTTCCCTTGCTCTATTTCTTTGTGGGAGTGGAGCCGTATGCGTGTAACGCAAGGATGCTGTGGCAAGAATAAAAATGAATGTAGTACTTTATTCAAGAGTCTTGTTGCACGCTATCAAATCAATTAATTTAATTACCTACATTTTATTATTCAGTGCATTCATCGAGATGTAAAACCAGAGAATATACTGATAACAAAACACGGAGTAATTAAGCTTTGTGACTTTGGATTTGCAAGAATTTTGAGTAAGTATAATTTTCATTCATCACTTTACGAGTTTTATATCATGGAATTAATGCTGCTATGTATACTAACGAATCGGAATATAAACAAGTCAAATTGTTTTAATATTTCTAAACAGAAAGATCAAAAAACGTCAGAACTATTAAAAAAATTTGCTTTTTTGCTGTATACAGCTATTAAACGTATGATTTGGTTTGCGTGTATATTATTCCTCCCTTTATAAAAAAAATTTTTGTGTGTATAGTTCTGTCCACAGCTTTAAAATGTATGGTTTGCCAGTATATTATTCCACATTATTAAAAAAGTTATTTCTGGTATAAATTTTGTTCAAAAATTTTAAGACCTCAGCCATTGTATTTTTAATAAAATCGTGAAACATTGACGCATTTCGTGACCTTTCATAGCAACTATGGACAGATATTATAAAAATTGCCCTCACTAATTTTGTTATAAAAAGAATAATAAGTGAAATTTACCAAAATATTTCGATCTGGCTTTTCTCGGATTATCTCCCGATCTTGAATTATTTTCGAGAGCAATTTTCCATTTAAACCGCTCTTTAGTACAATATAGAGGCGCCATTTTAATTCTACAGAATTATAAATTCATTACATATAATTCCAACATTATCCCATAAATATATATTATTGAAAAAATTCAAAAATTCAACTGTATGTTTTAGTTTTAGTATTTCCGGCCCGCATAATTTGTATAGGGTATATCATGTGATTGAAATACATCAAAATATGCATAAATTTTTCATTTTACCATTTCGGAATCGGGGCGTTCGAAATATGTCATTACTGGTTACGATAGTTAAGGCAGCTTGCTATTAACGGATTTCAATATCGATTTCGCCCAAGTATATTGTTAGTTACGGGCTGTGTTATGGTTACTGTTCGCATCCCTGTCGATATAGCACTGTTCGGCGCAAATGAGGGCAGAGACTCTGCCTATTGTCGATCTTGGTAATTTTATATTTCATTCTCTTTCTTGATTCACGTAATGAAATTCCGACTCTGTTTCACTGCTTTGATATATGCCGATTGAGCGATCATATGTCACATGCGAAGCGGCAAACGGGCGACAACCTTATGAAAATCACGCCTATAGCACGCCTATGGGTGAGCCTTTAATCTCACGTCAATTAATATTTTCTCGCGTTGCCCAGTTTCAAAACTAGTAATCTGGACATTTGCGAAGTTTTTGATATCACGAACGACAAGCCAATTCCCTTTTACTCCATTCTTTTAACGCTATATAAGTGTGATTATTTAAGAAGGCGTATAATGACGTAACAATTTCGGTACCTCATATGCATGCTTGGGTTCTCTCTAGAATGGTGAATGTACCCAACCAATACTCTTATATTATCGCGTTTACACCCTTAACTACAGTACTGCATTGTATTCAAATCGCTATGTCTCAATATGTTACCGATATTATAGATATGGTCACACACACCCACCCATACGTAGTCTATCAATGCAAATAGTTTCCGTTCGTTTGCCAAGATTGATTGTATATTTATATCGAAAAAAAAATGAAATTTTCAGATAATATATATAGAGATATATGCACCACTGCAATTACAACTAAGATAACGATATTTGGCATAGAAAGAACTTACTTATGAGTCCTAATCAACTCCACAAAAGAAAATCATACAAAACATTTAAAATTAAGATCCGGGTACTCGTTCCCTTCCATTGACGTGTATTTACTTTCTACCTGCTGAAATGTATTTAATCATGACAAAGGGTCGCTGAATTATAATATTTGAACTCATTATTCGATGAATTGTATCTTTAAACATCAATGAAAGTCGTGCCTACATCAAATATTATAAATACACAAAATTGTTAAGCTAAATTTTAAGTCGCGGTATTTGACTTAACATATCGGATCGAAAATTCCAGATAACATCCCATTTTGCTTTGTTTTGCATTCAATATTAAACTGACTTCATTTTATCGCCATATTTTTCGTGAAGTATCCTCTCAATCGAGTAGTCACTGATATTGTATTTTTTATTTTCAAACGGATTTTTTACCCAAAATACAAACATATTTGTTATAAGTAAATGGAGTGCTCACATTTGTTACCATTAAAACATCGCGGCATTTGACCAAGTTGTACCCCATTTACATAGTGACCAAAGCATTTGTTTGACAATTTTTACATGGAATATCGTTCCTTTTCAGCTGGACCTGGTGACGATTATACCGACTATGTCGCAACAAGATGGTACAGAGCACCCGAACTGCTAGTCGGAGATACACAATATGGACCTCCTGTAGACGTTTGGGCTGTCGGATGCGTTTTTGCTGAATTATTATGCGGAGCGGCATTGTGGCCTGGAAAATCAGATGTAGATCAGTTATACCTTATCCAAAGAACACTTGGTTAGTTGAGTTTTGTTATTCATACCAAGACTATGAATTTTTTTTAACGATTTAACAAGAGAGCACATGATGATGAAAAAGCAAGATATTCGAGGAAATATGGGGTCTTTCAGGACTCGGATGGACTTGAAAACAAAACATAAACAAAAGCTTTTTAGCGATACTTCCATTTCAAATACTTGGAATTTGAAACTGAATGGTCTATTAGAGGCGAAAAAAAAACTATTTTTATTTCCAAAATCCAACAAGAATTTAGCAAAATAACCAAATTTTACACTTCCGTGTCCAATAAAGTAAGTTGTATTATATGACAAGAACATATACAATCTATTCAAAGCATTATTGATAATTATTTTATATGTTCGAAATTTGTTCTATATATAATAATATTAATAAAATCAATTATTATAATTTTCAGGTGACCTAATACCTCGACACAAGCAAATTTTCAGTACCAATCAATTTTTCCACGGATTAACAATTCCAGAACCAGATACTAGAGTAAGATATACATTTATTCAAATACTGTGTTATTTTCCTAATGATATGCGACCGAACATTTTAATTGTGCTTGTTCATTTTTCTACTAATCTTAATTAAGTATTTACCTACCTACAGAAGTTATCAACTATCAAAACTACACAGATTCCATGAAAATGCTCTTATAAAAATTGTGGGATTGATATTATTGTAGAAATTAAAATCCCGTGTAAACAAAAACTAGAAATAAAGTATTGTCTAGCTCTCAGTAATATAAAGGAATTCGCTTAGAAGCATCATATTTTAATCATTCGATTCACAAAAACCTCTTTTATCATTTTCATAATGTCAAATTTTGGATTGTAATATTTACCTACTCTTTACGAAATTAATCTTCCCAAAACAAATTTATGACATTAGTTGATTCACACAATGAACTGGATAGTTAGAAAACACTCCAGTTGACATGTTGATTGTCCATTATTCATGTATTTAAAGGAATCCAACTGGGCAAAGAGTCACACATATGACGATCGTTCCATCTCGCAGCATGTGGTCATAAGTGTTTGCGTTTATAGTCATCTGGTTTTTGTTTACATACTATTTAGAAAAATGTATATTTGGATGGACCGAAATGGCGCCATATAATACATACAAGTAGGCCAGAAATACCTGTAGCTTGAACAATTTTAATCTAAGCAAATACATGTTTAAATAATAAAACTATCCTTGATATAAGCAGATGTATAGTAAACTATATCCAATAATAAATTAATTTTGATTACAAATCGAGCCCAATGGCTGTAATGTAACACATTTTATTTGTTATATATTATACAGGTACCTCTTGAATACAGATTTTCAAACATCAACGCACAAGCACTCAGTTTCATGAAGGTAAGCTATAAGTAGAAGCAAGAAAGTGTTCTTTGTAGCAAATATTACGTCAGGAGCACATTGAGTCCGATTGGCGCATTGATCATATTAACTCAAACAAAGTTGGACCATTGGCTCGCTTTTTCAGTTTGCGTGTTCTTACAACCGAAAACAAAAAACGGAATTGGCAAAATCTTTTTGCAATTTTGCAGATTTCATTTGATTCTCGATTTAACCAGCACTTGTGCAATTGAACACAAAGTAAAAAAACTCATTTTTGCTTTATTTACACAACATTTATAAAATTCTCTTTATTTATCAATTATTAGCTTGCGATTATAGTTCAGCTCAGAATTATACATATAAGTTATATATATTCAACACATATACGCTCCGTTAAAATAGTTTGTTATTATTATTCGATTTAGACATTACCTGTTTAATCAACAGTATTCACGCCAAGGAGTTTGATCACTGCCAGAAGTTAACCTAAAATTTCTAATTGTGACATTTCACCTTTGCAACTATTCTCTATAAAAGCAATTGAATTTTTTCACAGGCTTGTTTGCAAATGGACCCGAGCGCGCGACTGACTTGCGAAGAACTTCTTGAACACACATACTTCGATAGTTTCAGAGAAGAACTAGAATCATTGAAGGAACAGCAGCAACAACAGATGCATCACCATGTGCACAGACAACACCATAGAAGAAAAGGACGCAGAAACCAAGGGGTACAACAACATAGAGAGTTTTTTCCCGTGAGTTTGCAGTGGCTTGTTTTACACTAACACGTTTTCTTGTATTACTACTGCTTTTGCTGTACACAATGTTCCAGAATTCTGAAAGCTCAATATTCTACTTTTTAAACTAGGATATTTTCCATAAGACTCATGCATTTATACTACGAAAATAGGTGAACCTTAAATTCAAGGTGAATATTGACAGCAATGTTGCCATTGCGATTTAGTTCTTGTTCGTGATACACCGTAATGTAATTTGATTGAATCTAATATGCGCATTACCGCAATCTATTCGCTCCATTCGTAATAGATAAGGTGTGGGTAGTCGTAATTATGGTACGAAGTATATATGAGTATATGCTATCAAATATTGCGATTATTCTGTGCTTGTCCCGAGAATTGATACATCAACACTCCCTTTATTGCGGTATTTGCGGTACAATTTTGACAAAGATTTCCTTGATGTCGCGTCAACGGACGAGGATTTCTATTTGCGGAACCTCCAAAACAACTATTGTGAAAATGAAATAATATTTAATCTCGTGATAGTGCTGACATGTATATCTACTATTATCTAACATGGCAATAAGTGACGAAAATGGTTTTCTAATACCAACGACCAACACTACGAATTAATCGGTATCGGTACTCGAATATGTAAATCTCAAGTCAATAACTCGTTGCGGAATCACAGATAATTAATTTGCACATTAACACATGCTGAGTAAATGGACACCTATCAAAAATGTACATTTAGGCTTTGATTTGTCTAGGTTAATTTGTAATTTCGCAAAACTTAGATTAACAGCAAAGTAAATTAAGCTAGTATTATTTTTGTTTTAAAAAATTGGGCATCATTTCTGGAATTCAAAATTGATGCTATCGTTTGTAAAATGACTATTTGTAGATGCTCCGGTATTTGAGAGTATAAATATTGAATATTTGAAAACTATACGAATCGCGAAGCAATTGATAAAACAATTCTGGTTTATACATCCTGAATGTTTTCGTGTAAACTGTTGACCTGACAGAATTTACCCCATGTATTCATATCAACTATAAACAACTCGTATATGTTCGGCACAGATACTAACCAACACCAACATTTTACAACATCACTAGGTTTTTATAAATCATATAAAAGCCACGTAAAAGCGTTCTATTTGATACTTTGCGGTTTCGCTCACTGATGAAATTTATTATAGCATAGCAATACCATGGTAACATTCATAGGAAAACGTAATTTATATTCTTTCAACCAACATTGCTCAAGGTTGACAAAAGGTGCAATTAAATTACAATTAAATATTTATTCAGTTCCTTTTATACCGCAATTCCCGCGCTAACGTTTATATGCGCGTAAATAATGTTTGACAAATGAGGTTAATTTTTAAAACCATCGTAAAAGCGAGACAGTAGGAGAGGACGAGTCATAAATATTCGATATTATCACCATATTGCTATTTTGTCAAATGATGAGGAAGAAGTATTTCTCAAATATGTTTGCCTTTCGCTACTGGTGAAAGATTATGACTGAGAATAAGATAAAAATAAATAAATTCGGACCCGAATATATTTATTTTAAAAATATCTCTATGTTACGCAAGAACGAACTATTGTTACGACTTTGTGATTTATCCGTCATTTCCCTCTGTTCTGTGTAATACGTTGTTACTTCATGATATCAATTATATTGCTGAAAACGTCCGCACAACGGCGATCATACAAATTTAAAAATGGAGCTATGTGCAAAGGTGCTGATTACGACATTGTAGTACTGGTAGATTTGATTTATCTTCGACGCAAAACCCTACAGTCCTCAACAAATAGTCGAATGTATATCTATGAGGAGATTTCGCTCAAAACTGAATAAAATATTAAATTTCTCATCAGAAATCACGTCCTATATCTGTGTAGATGTTTTAAGCTTTAAAATTTTCGCGATACTATCAGACATCCGGGTTAATGTTTATCGAACCTGTCCCAAAAAGATAAATCAAAAGATAGCAAATCATACAAAGAATCTTAATAAAGAAGTTTATACGTTTCGTCAAATATAACGGCGACGCTGGTTTTGAAATCTTTATAATAACAATGCAGTTACTTTCAATCTCTTCGAATTTTCATTAGTAATAATTGAAATAGAACTTGAATTGAATTTTTACTATTTTTTACAATTCCGGCCAATATGCGGAGATGATATTGGTTATAATATGATGGATTTCTGCATTTGTACCGGGTCACTACTTTATACCTGAGGATTTAACTAATCTTAGTAGGCATCGATTTCGACACTCACAAATTCCAATTTGTCATTTCTATTATGATGATGCCAGAATGTGTTATAAATAGAAAAGCAATAGAGCTTAGGATTTCTTCGCCTACAATAGCTACGACATTTTTATTGGTTGTCGTTTTTCAAGTGTTCTTACTGACGAACGCTTTCACAAAGTGAAGTGTTAAAGCCAAACTCGCGCGCGGTTAGTAAGAACGGCTGCCAAGGTGCTTCACTTTCACACACACTTGACTTGGCTCCTCAATCCCACAGTTACGTACATAGGAGGCTTCAGTGGCATATGCTCTAAGTCTAGAATACAGCACAGTAAATTTAAAAAAATTATTGGCACTTCATATATGGCAAAGAATACTCTTCGCCAAGTCGCCAACATATATTGTCATATATACAGAAATTCGCCGCTGATCTTCAACGCATATAGGGCAAAACATGGATTGCTCTGATTCCGTCGAAACTAATTCCATGCGGTTACTGTTATCTTATAGTAAGTAACCTATATATGCACAATCTTTAGAAAAGACAATAAGAAAAAACAGTTAATTGAATCCAGTTTATAAAATGGTTGACATGCCTGTGAATACCATAAAGAGCGTATTGTTGATTAGTCGAATCTAACTACAAACCTTTATATATATACCCTACGATATCAATTCGTTTGAATTTTGTAAATTATTCTTTCAGTGGAACTGGAAATGAACTACAAACAAATTTTATTGAAAATTGTATTGTTTATTCGATTTCATTTCAATGAATGAAATATTTATTGAAACACAAATAAATAAACGAATAATTGCTATTCTGATGTAATTTATAAAGTCATTGGAGGTTATTGAATAAACCTCAGCGTTTAATGGTTGTTGAAAATCAAACAAAAACATCGGAAACCAACAAATTCTTCTCGATCTGATTTATTTATTTTCTTGGTTTATTAATTTGGGTTTGACGCAAAACATTGTCGTGTTTACGAATGAGTTTAAATGTTCCTGTAGTAGATTTACATATTTTTTGCCTCGTCTACTCAGAGTAAAGTAATTCATAAAAACTAGAAGGGGAACACTAACGTGCGTTAAAAAGGTAACAAGAATTTGAATCACCGAAAATATTGTAAAATGAACAGGGCCTGGTCATCGAACGTTGTACTCGATTTTTGAAGTGTACATTGGAGTGCCAATATGGCCGGAGAGGAGAGATGAAACGGTAAAGTCATTGGATGCTGTAGTTGTTGCCGAGTTTTGAAGTTGTTTTTGTTTACTTTGCGTGATGACAACGATTGCAGTTGATGTGCTTTAGCACCTGTGCTCCTCTTATTTAATACTGGTATGGGAATATATGATTAAAGCGGATCTGTGATGGCTTAAATATGTGGAGTATCTCGGATCAACGAACCATAAGTCTTTGATAACACTCTTTGAACCATTTAGTCATTACTGATCCATACTACAATAAAAATAATGTGTTTTTTACACGCTGGTTTATTTTGGGCTAAAACTACTCCGGCAAAAAGCCGGGACATCTTCATAGATCAATTGTCTAGATTTCTTCTAAATACAGGGTAACGGTGGAACGATCAGTGTTTCAATGGTTTGAAATAATTCCAGAATATGGCATTAAGTCTTACCGGTTTTATAAATTTGTATGCTTTCTTTTTGGAGTATTGAATTTTTTGTGCTTTGCTAGTTTATTCACTCAAAATTTGTGCCTGGCAAATTTTGATTTTCTTGTGCAATTTTTCATTTGTGTGTTTGAGTGAACCAGATATATGTTTTTGTTTTCCTCGATTATTTTCGAAAGTTCTTTTATGATCGTGAACCCTCGATGTTGTGAGTTTGGTACGAGGTTCGCAAATTTTTTTTTTTTTTTTCAGTTTGCAAAAACAGACGTTTCAACGTCTTTGAAAATAAAACACGAAACTTCTGAATACAGCTAGATAAAAATTTACAGCTGAAATGAATCGAAATCTAATTTATATCTATTTTTGGCCTACCCTATTTGGTAAATTATGTTTTTATAGACGCATTGTTGATTATAAATTGTGTGATATCTCACTTACGTGTTGTTCCAATAAACAGTAAAACTCACCCAAGTTTCAATGCATAAGTTACAAAAGCTTTATTTTGCGTTTTTATTGTACTTGGCTTACAGCATAACGTTAGAGATATTACAAAAACGTCAGATGTATAATTGAACCCTATTCACTCCAGGCTAATTCTGTTTTCCTAAAAGTAAACTCGCATGGTGTCTAAAAAAATACCGTACATTTATTGTGTCTGTTATTTGCCATCGTTTAAATCAAGCTGACCTCGACTTCACCGTCCATTGTCATCGTAAATTCGATTCTTTTATTTGACGACGTTCTTTTCATCCTACACAGATGTGCTTCTTAGTTTAAAAAGTCATTATTTTGCCGTTTGTCAACGGCGTATTCCTATGAATTACCAATCAGTGCGCGCGACAAATACAATATTTGAATGGCGTTCAATAAATACACCATATTTCTTATCCATAATTGAATGTTATACAACCTAATGTCTATGGATACGCCCGCTTGTTTTGATGTATCCAAGTCGAACCATTGACAAATGACGTTTCAGTGAGGTAATGGGCGGTTGGAAGCTGTCAAGTTTAATTCGCCCAAACTTATCCTATGCGAGAAATCGTAATGAATTGGTATTGGATTTATTATGTATTTAAGAGGAGCGATCAACGCATAAATATGTGGTCTCGAAGTTATGACCCCCGGTAAAACAGCCGGTTTTCAAAACACTCTTTCGCAATCGATGGGAGAAACATATATGCGAGGTTGACTCACAAAAAGGCTAAAAATTAAGTTAAAACAAATGTCTCAATAAGCCCTTAAAATTGGGGGAAAATACAAGAATTAACATTTTCAGAGATACTTCCGAATTTAACTACTGTAATTTGTATTTCAATTGTATAGGAAAAGTGAAGACTTAAATATATGTTGTCCTAATAACAACTAAAACCACATCAAAAGGATTCTTTTCTTCACTTTGTGCCATTTGATTCTCTTTATTTTCTCAATAGAGATAAAAACACTTTGTGGCAATTGATTCTTCTGAATTTCTCAATTTAAAACCTTAATGCCCTACCAGCTTACCGGTATGATATGGACGGCTTATTTTTTTAATATGCATTGCAATTGTGATTCTTCAGGTTGCATAAGGAAAAATATCATAAATGTTTCAATATTCGATTGAATGAGTGGCTGTATATGACAGAAAAGACAGCAGATATTGAATTTCCCCATCGTGTGTGAGAGCTATATACTACCTACATCTAAAAATGTGTATATGCTACTTCATTGGTATTTAACTGTGATTACGATTACTCTCCCATAAATCTAATTAATCTTCTGAGTCAATAACGTTTTTATATTTTAATTTATTTTCAGAATCTACTTCCTCTCTTGACTGGAAGCAACACCCTGTCCAACTCATCTTCGCCAGCACCCGATCTCAAGCCTCATCTAAACTACGGGAAAGATGGAGGAGGCGCCACCTTATCTCGCCATAAAATAAAATGGGATCACTCACGGTTTCCTAATATTTAACATGAAAGACAAAAAGGGTTTTGGCTGAAACTCAGAGGCTGTTTGCCCTGCGACGAGAAAGAACACGTCAAGAAACACTAGAGAGTGTTTCGGGCGTAACAGCACCAACCAAATATTTGTAAAGATACATTATTTCTCTATAACCCGTAATCATGCGCATATCTTTGTTTTATTTTATCTGTTTATTTTGTTATCGAACTTCACAGGGTCCTGCATTATCAACCAAAAATGATCATCCTCTTAATGTTGGTCGCATTTCGATGGTATTTTTATACGACCTCGAACAAGGTCCTGTACAAATATCAGCCACTGGTATGTGATGATATTTACAGAGCTACTATTATTAAAAAAGGCAATTTTCAAGTATTATGCTTTCTTTCATTTGTAGGAAATGCCCTCATTTGTGGTCTACATGTAGACTGCAAAATTAAATATGTTGGGAATATTTCATAAACAAATTTGGTTGCGAATGAATCTTCGGCAAAGCCTGCCGCGTCTCATTCAAATTCTGAACCAAATCGGGTCGAGTATTCGTCACTTTTTACGATAAGCATCAGCGTAGCGGATTACAAAGGATTTTTTAATAAGGCACGATAAGTCGTAAAATTGAAGCATTTGCACTAAGAGTGTTTGAAGCTGTTATAAAAATAAGAATTTTACTTCGACCAACGCGGCAAGGTTGTTTTTGAGCTTAAAATTTTTATCTTCTCGTGGTAATGCTACGTCGACGTTAAAATGACGTTTCCATGACTGAGTTAGCAAACAACGAGCAAGTGGTACGCTCAAAATGTCGTCAAAAACGGTAGTGTTGCCGCAGAAACGTGGAAATTACGAGAGCGTAGTATAAAAATCTGTTTTGAAAATGCCTGTGTTTGCTCCAATCGCGAATGCGGTACTTAGTGCTTGCTTATGGTCGGATTTGCTACAGTGCGTCATTTGCGGGTTGCTTTATGAGACGGGTGCCCTGGCTTGGAAATAATGTAAATAGGACACATTCTAGTTATGAGGGAAAAGCTTCATATTTGATAGAGCCGTTTCGATAAAAATAGGCATTGACAAATATGTCCATTAGCGCTTGTTATTTTAGGCAAACATTGAATAATAGTTTCGATCCATGGCTATGAAAACATTATGCTACATTATTTGAGACGCGCCTAAACCAGTTCGCTCTATAAAGAACTTTTCTTTTGATAAATCAATACAAAGCGTTAATATGGTTAATGTATCCATGGTTATGGTCGATGTTTTGATGACCGACCACTATAACATATACAATATAACTACTCGAAAATCGGGTCGCGTTAACCCATTGCGGGCTTATCGACCCAACTGTTATTTATATAAGCAGCCTGTGGATTTACGGGACAAATAAGGGTTAAGCAATGAAATATGTTGCTTTTAAATGTTACGGTCATGTGGTTACAAAAATCGCCATGGGAACGTCATAATTATGAACGGGGCATATTCATGAGGAGATGACTTATTTATCGCCTAAATGACATTAAAAAATGTTCGAAAAAAATGTACTTATTATTGGCAATAGACTCGACGAATACTATTATATCATTTCGCTACCCCAAGTGCTTATTTAACCCATGCTGATACTATAGTACTCTGGAATTTTTATCCCACAGAGAAAATAATTGTGTAATTTCTTTGGTACTGTTTATATGTACTAGGTCATAAGTATGGACAATCAGACAAGGAACGTTAGAAGAGGTTTCTTTATTATTTTGTTATATTTAATTGTTTTTTAGTAAATCACCTTTTAATGTTATTTCATTTAGTTCTCAAATGACCAAAGATTTGATAAATCTTTTTCTTCACGTTTACAATGATTTTCTGAATCACTGGATTCAAAAAATCTTTCCTTTTTCAACTTTGGTGATTGTATGGTTAGCGGGAAAACTGAACCAATGACAACGGTGTATTTTGCCATATGCAAAATCACTCTGAACTTCAGGTATATTTTTTTACACCAAAGATCTTTTAGCTAGTATGCGGGTGACGCTTAATTGGTGAAAGGTGCATGAAATAGAACGGACGAAACGATAACTCGCTTCCGACCATTCTGTATAAAATCATAAACAATTTAAACGATCGAAAGAAAATTTTATATTTATAAGTTTCATCAACAAAATGACTAATATCTCCTCAAGTTGAGTAAAATATGACATATTAAAAGCAGTTTAATATTCTGAAAATAGCTAGTAAATTAAAAGGTATAACAAGAAAACGACTTGAAGCTTGTATCTCAGAAGCACTGTGTAAAAACACCGCTACCTCCTTACAAATTGAACAGAGTGCTTTTCGCGGTGTTATATCGATTCAGCTTTGTTATATAAAAACCCTAACGATGAAACATGGTCTACATTAGGGGTGTGCAACAGGTGGCCCGCGAGACACAACCTAGCCTGCCAAACTATTTAGTGCGGCCCTTGTCAACACTCAGATTTCCCCCGCCAAGCATGAATTCCTAATCCAACAGTTTATGTTCAAATAGGCGTTCACATGGGTAAGAATACATGTTTTCTGCTCTTGTCGCTGCGTTAAATATTTCGCCGTTTTTCCCGATGCCCCTATTACTGTAAGGCTAAGCGATAGCCGCGTTTCGCATTTTGTGTGGCCTAGCTAGATGTCTTCATTTGGTTATATGGCCCACCGACTAAAAATGTTGCACACCCCTGGTCTGCATAATCTATATGTTGGGTCACAAGTATTTAGGCAACTCTGGCAGTACGCAAATATGGAGATCAAAATCAACAACTTCGTAATTCGTATCAACGTAATATTCCTATTTACATATTTTAATTTTGTCCTTTATACACAATAATACTTCGTGGGGATCACATGTCTTTACTATAATTTTTCAACGGAAAATTTGCATTTTATACTGCATATCAATCTTACACTAATTTGGTATGAATGCCAAATTTTTGATTGAACTTTATTGTTGATGTATCATAGGTAGAATTATGTTCATATGTAGTTTGTCTCTTTCATTTTTAATGATGTTTATAATGATTTTTTTCACGAGCCTCGTTGTGGCATTATTCTACATTTCAAAACATTTTTATGGCTTGTTATAATTTTTGATGTACTGCCATAATTTTTGTCTGTATTACAACAAATTATTAATCAACGGTAAACTATGTCCTATAATCTATCCCTATTTATCTGTATGTTTTACCTACAAGCAGATAAATGTTTGACGGTATTTTTTGTAGTTTTTTTTTTCTTCTAATTTCTTGTACGATCGTATTTTAATATTTCTTGCTTTAACTATTCTTGGAGGAATACAACGACAATCTAAAATTTGTTTTAGGTATCATGCTCAAAGGTTGAACAAAATCACCAATGATATACTATACTCTAATTTTTGTACACTTTTTGTTGATGGTAGCGCAAATTGACCCATGTTTTTCATTTGCAAGTTAACAAATGCTGTTTAAAGTAGGATAGGATTTGTTTATATTTATCCCAAAAGCGAGTAAAACGGCTTAATCATACAGCGAATGACGGCCCATTCGTTAACAAGTCAAGTCGGATCAGATAATCAGTCCTGAAGCACAGACTTGGAACGCATACTGGATTAAAAAATACTACTAATGATGCGTTCCATAAACCATCCAGCGATAGCGGAGTAGGTCTAAAAATTCGTCCCATCGAGATGTCTAAACATATAGAAAAAGCATAAACTTACAATATCACTAAATAAGTCTCAAGTTCCATCTGCGGAATCCGAATTTTAATACAGGTTTGCTAATAAAGCAAGTTTATAATCCTTCAACTTAAATAAAAAGTTTCTGATAGAAAACTTAGAGCCGCAAAAAACACTGACTTAATCCAAAATATCCCAATTTGTTATGCTCGGCCTAGATATGATATCGTCCATGATTACAATTTTCTGTTTCTAAATCATTATTGGAAAGCATTATCAAGTTTCCAAACTTAAATTGATGCCTTATGAGGACCGTGGCTTCAAAGAATTGACTACGTGCTAATCAAAATCCTTGATACACAGCAATTGCACCTGCCACATATGGCCTTGTGCTCAATAGCAGTGATTCCCAAAGTGGCCGCTTCCCTGATTTATAGCGAAACAACGGCGGTTTTGATGATGAATTAATTTTATAATCTACGACCGAGTAGTAGATTATATATATGTTTTTACGCAACAGAATTTATCGTGAGACACGTTTAGATTAAATTATATTATAGCCCAACAATTTAGTGAACAGCTACTGATGCTGAGTGCAGGGTTTCAATAGCGCAGAAAATATTCAAACAGAGGTCCTTGAGATGAATTGCAATGGGAAAATATAATTCATATTCTATTCGAGAGATGCATCACTGCTGGATTTTTATAAAAATGTATCTTCTTAAAAAAAATCTCCATCAAAATTTGACAAACCATGCGGAAAAATTCACTTCGATGTTCGGAGGTGCGAACGATTATTTTCGAAAACGAAAATTACAAAGAACAAGCAGAGACCTAGGGTTAGTGATGCCCATTTGGAAAATGTTCCAATTTTGGCTTCATTCAGTGATCTAGCGTGATGCAGCAACAAAACAGTGTCACATTAAATGCCATTTGTAATTTGAGTTCACGAGTTGTCGCAGTCTTCGCTCGCTGTTCCGCTTTAACTTTCAAAAATATGTGGTTGCCAAAATCTGCAACCCTTAGTATTGCCGCGCGAGCGACAAAAGGTTGCCGACCTCTAGCATAGCCGATGGTCGGTTACGTCTTCCCGCACTATCAAGTCCGTGAGTCTGAAACAAATAAATGGCTGATTAATTCTATAAACTGGTAACCGGACTGGAGGTAGTGGTACATGATGATGAATCAAAGATGAATTTTACCGAAGATCGTTATGATGTATTTTGAAGCAGGTCATCAGGCGATACCCGGCGATTTTTGTGGAGACAGAACCCTGGATTCTTTTATTTCCGTCCTCTTATATGGTGGAAATGGCTATCAAAACAACGAAATCGCATTTCCATCAGTAAACGGGATGATCTGAGATTGTGCCTGGCGGAAATATCACCAAATATTAAAAAATCTTGCTGAAGACCACCAAGATCGTCAATCTCATTAAAAACGCTATAAATTGTGATTTGTCTTTTTGTTTACTTGGTCTGTAACATATTCTTTTCCGGATATTACATTTTTGTAGTGCCGGGGGGTTATGGTACGAAATAATTTGGGAACCGCTGCTCTATAGCGTTAAGCGCAACTTCCATAACAACTTGCTAAGATTTCCCATCAACAAAATGTTCTTTCTGTCTTGGCTATCGGAATAAGCTCAGTTTTTATTTCATAGTCAAATCGAACAATTTTTAAATTTCAACCTTATACAATAAGCAGGATAAGATACTAATAAATGTTATAATCTCTATAAATTGGGAAAATGTTGAGAAGCTCCCTAAGCTTGATATGATTCGTAGATTCGGATTTATGCAAAAGACGATTCTAAGAATTTATGATCTGATTCGCTTTAAATATTCGGATCAGTCAGTCAGCTCATATTAATTATTAGTTCAACGAAAACAACAACACAATAATCTGAAGCAACAGTTGTTTTCAATCTTGCCAACTCTTCGATCAAGGTTTTTGTTTTTTTGATTTGCTTGTTCCAGCATTCGCTTTGTAGTTGCAAATTCTTGCTGTAAAGTCTTGAGTTTTGCCTTTTCCGTGCGGTTCTTTTCTTCTATCTCAACAACTCTTTGACTCAAGTGTCTGGTTCTTTGGTTTGCTCGTTCCAGCATCTGGCTTGTAGTTGAAGATTCTTTCTCTAGATTCTTCATTAAACCATTGAGTTTTGCCTTTTCCGTGCAGTTCTCTTCTTCTATCTCACCAACTTTTAAATCGAGGCTTTTTACTTTTCTACTTATACTATTTAGATCTGCATTGGTAGATGCCGTCCATGCTGATAGTTCCTGCAAACTATTTTTGAAATCTTCCAATGATTCGTTCACATTATCAGCAACGTTTTGAGTATCTCCCGTTGTTTTATCTACACAGTCATCAGCTATCTGTTTAGTTTTACGCCGTGATTTATCAACTAAGCTTCTCATCTCATGCATAAGTAGACTATGACGTGCGAGTTCGGAATCGAGTCTATCAATTTTTTTCAATTCTGTTGCGACGTTTCCCAATTTGGCAGAATTATATTCAAATTTAGAAACTAACATACTGATTAGCTTCACCATGCACACTGCTGAGATTTTTGTTCTCACATCTTTCATAATTTCATTGCGCAAAAAATTGTCAGAAAATTTACTCAAAATAAGTGAGTCGAAGAGGGCTGGAAATAACTTTTCTCTGTTTTCTGTGTCAGCTGCAATCCAATGATTTACTGCATTCCATACGGTTATTTCTTCATTGCTATAGATTATATCTGAAGAAAAATATGTTTTCATATCTGCTAATGAAATTGTTGTGAACTCTGTCGTTGGGGATATTCTACTAAAGTTTTCCATCACATATTTGCCAACGGCCTCTAACATTTCTGCACAACTAAAATTTGTCGCCAAGGTCTTTATGAATCGCCAATCGCCTGAAGAAATGTTCCATTTTCGAGATTCATTGGTGCGTCTTCCAGTTCCGGGACGGCACAATTCTGGGAAAGCACTGTGTCTGTCGTTGTGAACACGCAGCCATTTTATTAGTTCTGGAAGTTTCTCTTTCTTGATATCAACATCAACTTTCTTCATGTAAGAGATGAATTCTTCCTTTGGCACATCTTTAAAATCGTCCAACATAGCAATTTGAGAGAAATTTTCAATAATTAAATTAGTGACCCGTAATTCAAATTCTCGTTGTTTGCTCTTTTTTGTCAGAATTCTGAGAAAAAGTAAATTTGCGACATAATTGTTCCAATCCGCAAGAACCCGTCCTTTTTTTATATAAAAGGGATCTAATGAAAGCATGTCTGATCTACTGTCGAATGGAATCTTCAACGACGTCAAGGATGATTCACGGCTACGCCATTTGGATAAATACTTTTTCGCAAAAACGTGTTTGCATTCACCACATGATACAACATGCCTATCCGTCCAAACAATATTCCTGAACTGTGAAGTTGCAAGTTTTGTTACTTCACAGATCCTAAGCATTTTGCAAACCTCGGGATATTTGCTTTTGGTTTTTCTGACCCATTCCGACAAAAACATCCATATCTCAGAAACAGATGATTCATAAACATGCGCCAGTTTCGAAATATCGGTGACGTCATCGCTACAGAGATGTCGTATTTCTTCGAGACAGGAAACACGAAAGAGATTCTGCGCTATAAAATTGTTGCAAACACATTCATTTCCTGTTTCCTTGCCATTGTATAATTTAAATAAATTATTTATAAAAATGCAAGTAGACAGTTCTATGTGTTCTTTACAAAATTTGATACAACGATCTGCAACCTTTTTCAGTCGCCACATGTGAGATACTTGCAATACTTCAGCTACATTGTCCATATCTAACATTAGTTCATCGCCATACATAAAATCGATGCATTGTTTCACTCCTTCTTCTGTGACGTCATTCATCTCGCAAAATCCTTGTTCAGATTCCAACAGATCGTTGTCAAACATTGCTGCAAAATAAGGTATACGACCTAGCACAAAGCGATGAACAGGAAATATCTCATCCGCGACTTTGATAGAAAAGTCGCAATATTTGTCTCTATCAACAGTGTCTGGAAGAATGATACTCGGCATCACGCCGTTAATAAATCCGGTCGGATGACAATTTTGCCGATTTGTCAATATTCCGTCTGTAACGATGCTAATAATGCCTATATAAGATATATATATATATATATAGAGAGACTCTGTAAAATAACAACACTTGGAGCATACACCTACGTCATCGATGACCCATAGACGTACCTACTATTCGATAAACAATAATTTTTCGACGCCTGTATCAACGTTTCAGTCACCATAGGCATATTGTAATCAGGGCTGTGCATTTTCAAAGGCCTGGTGACTGATTTTTCGAGTCGAATCTCGAATCATTGCAAGTTATGTAATTGAATGTGACCTTTTTATTCCCCTGGATCCCCCAGACACATAAATTACTAAAAACATAGAATCCATCACTAGTCTTAGACAGTTTGCTGAGAGTTCGCATACAGTATTAAAACAAATTCTCAAAATCACTATTAAAAACCCTATTGAAGCAAAAGCATTAGATTACAAATTACAGCCTTAGTAAGACACATCATGATTCAGTTTTTTCACACTATCCAAATAGATGCTTCTGGGTGTAAATGTATAAGATACATCGTTTTACCAACACGACTCTATGCATGGTAATTATACAAATGTTTCCTACACTGAGCAATCCAACTACCAGGCCTGCCATAGAGCAAGTCGACTAGCAGTTCCTACAAAATAAATAAACAATGACACAAAAAGTCACTATCGGCATCCATACTTCTACATCTTACATCTTCAAAAAATTCCTCGCTAGTTGTTAGTCAAAATTTAGAGTTAAAGTGCTGCTTCGGAAGAGCAATTTTTTAAACCACTCCTTATTGAGTTTATTGCTTATACACCACATCCAGACCTTCTCAGACGCGTTTTTACGACCAAATGGTTCGTTATGTGATTGATGATGGATCAATCATCAAATAGTTTGTTTTGGAGGTGGAGATACCTGCAAACATCGTAAAATATGACAAATAGGAATTCGTTATGCTACTTATAAAATTGTGTAGGTCTAAATCATTTTATTGGTTCTGAGTAAAACGTAAAAAAACTTCCTGAATATAATGTTATGCCATGGTTCAATTTTAGCCGTATTTAAATTTGTACGTATGACGCATTTACCTATAACTTGAGGGCACAGGCAATTTTGCAACTTGATTATATTCATCAGTCCTAAAAAGCACATACGAAAAGCGTATGTAATTTACAGTATTTACATTCTACTCTGTTTGATACCATACAAGTTATCGGTTTTTCTATGTTCAAAATTTTTATATTTTTTATTTATATCATATTTTATCAATATGACGCACTCTTGCCAAAAAAGATTTTCCATAAATATTTAATACAAAGAATAAATACCAATGCATTTTTAAGTAAAAGCCATACAATATGAACCGGACTCAAAAAGTAGCATAATACAAGTGTCCAGCTCCCTATGCTATAGTTGGGTTCTGATTAACCAACCAGTAAGCAAAATAAGCACGGGCTTAGGGTACAGAGGAAAAGGGGGCCCCACAAAATTTTCCATAGTCGAATTTTGAATGGCGCATCGTTTAATGAAATAATTTGAGTTGGTCTGACGACTCGGACCTCAATATTAGATCAGTTAAAATAAGTATTTGCCTATTTTTCGTCTCGAGTATCATATTAAACATCTCTAAATGAGTAGGAAAACCAGGCAGGAAACCTATTTCCAAAAAATAGCAAGCAAATCAATCATAACTTAACCCCCAGTTAGTGACGATTACTATTTAATACTGTTAAAAAGCGTCAGTCGTTACGTGTTAAATGTGTTAAATGTAAACGTGTTAAATAGAACTCCACAGTAACTTCTATCCTTTTTCAATATTCGAATTCCGCGACCCCTATTAGGTAGGCATTGTTATACAAGCGCCTCGCTTCTCTGATACTACCGGTATGCATTCATTCGGAATTGCGAGATTTACGTTTTGCACTACTTCTAATGATTGCTTTTTGAATCAAAAATCGGATCAAATTAAATAGATATAGTCATAGTCAATCAATTTTTCCATCCAGTAAATAATATATTACGATATTGACAAAAAATAAAATCAAACACACATTTTTACTGGGACAGGCGCGGGAACCAAGAATGGTTATCGAGCAGCGACACCCAAGGTTCAATATCTAATTAAATTTCTAATGATGGAAATTAGGAATACTGTTATTAGATGTAAATATGGCTTTGGCAGCTAACCCACTAACAGCATCCATTAGACACGGAGGTTACATGAGACGACCATAAATGTTACATGGAGACATCTCTAGGCGAACCCACCAGATAACTAACGTATGGGGATTCTCCAATTGGATAGGCAAGCAAAGTTCAGAGTTGCTGAAGTGTGTAAACTGATGGAAGTATTAGTTGATATGGTAACTTTGCATTTCAATTCAATCCAGTGGTGCAGTACTGGCCGGGCATTGAAGGAAATGTGATGAATTAAAGAAGAAAACAGGTATAAAACTTTGTGTGAAATTTTGTACTCTTTAATAAGCCCAAAATTGTGGGGGATCACTGAGTATTGCCACGTTCATTAGGTTTTGCGTGTTATTCGTCAATTTTCATTCGTGTTTCCAAAATTAGTTGTAAATTAGGTAACTCAATTGTCATTATGTCTTCCGAGAAAATTCGGTTTAGTTGCAATATTTTGGAATTAGTCGCTAATTATAGCTATAGTACCCGTAAACTGCACTTGGTTGAATATTTTTATAAAAAAAATGATGGTTATTTAAATAGGTTTGTAAGCACCAACTCTACACAAAACACAATTAAAATAAGCTGTAATACATTTGTCATACCAAACTACCGGGAGAATGTTTCTGGGGTCAATCAATCAATTTTATTTGGTTACTCTGATAGAAACAAAACAAAGGTTAGGAAATATTTAGTATGCTACTTCAAGTTAAGTTTATTTTTTCCAACAGTAAAAGGTGAATTTTACACGAAATATATATATACGAAAAGATAATCACACATTTCAACTGGGGAAGGGAAGCCGCGAGGAAAGAAAATTGGTTATCAGCAGCGACACCCAATGACCCAACGATCTAATTCAGGGGTTCCCAACCTTTTTATCTCAATTTCCCACTTTCGATAAGGCCGAGTTTTTGAGTGGAAGTGATGACTCCTCTGCGACCCATGGGCCGGGGCCCACGGCCCATCGAATTGCGCCTTGGCCCAGTTGGGTAAAGGGACTATTCACTTGGCTAACACAGACAGTCCCCGAACTCATAATAGAACTATAATGTAAACAAGAGAGCTATGCTCAAATATATGGACACGTAGAGTCACATAATTTTGATGACGTCATAGCGAAAAAAAAAGTAATAGCCTTCTGGAGAAAATTTTTATCTTCAACCACTAAAAATTTCAAAGCAATTGGTCCAGTATTCGAAGAGAAAAGCGACTTTTTAAAAACGTGTCAAAGAACAACAAGAACAAGAACAAGAACAAGAACAAGAACAAGAACAACAACAACATAATATTGAAACGATCGTTATGTCCACTACGTGTCCAAAAATCTAAAAAATGTCTGTGAGGCTGTTATCGGCCGACCAAAGATCAAAATGAGTTACGTAGCACGATCAGAATATCATGGCCAACGACGTGATATTTTACTAAAGTTTCCATTAATTGAATAGGAATCTTTTTCCGCTTCATGGCATATATTGTGATTTTCATTGTGTAATATTTAATAATTGTGTTGTTGTGCGTACATTTTAAGAGGAGAATTCTATTTCCACTTGCAATCTACAAATTTCCCACTAGTGGCCGAATTTCCCACTAGTGAGAAATTTCCATGAATTTACCCACCGGTTGGGAACGGGAACCACTGATCTTGTTCAGTTACCGTACGGTACCGGTACTGCTATTGTCGAGAGTGTAGCTTTTACACCACTGTGAAGCTAGTAGCAATTTGACCTTTGTGTGCGGCGAAGCGGAAAGGTTAATATTTATGGCAGAAATGGAGGCGTGTCAGAATCTACACCCGAAAAAATGAAGATAAACGAAATTAACATACTATTATGGGAAATATGTTTATAATTTAGGAAAAATAACAATTATATAGCAAAAAATAAATAATAAAAGCTTGAAAAGGAATGAAAAAACAAAAAAAAGGGGAAACGAATTTTATTTAACTTCCTTCGAAAAAGCAAATAAGCCAGATAATTTCAAATCCAAGCAAAAATCCCTTCCGCGGGAGAGGCATTCGATTTCATTATTTATTAATAAAGAGGTTAATTTTTTCCCACAACTAGAACCTAAGTCTTTTTTTTAATTTTAGAATCTACGTTTTTCTCATAGCGAAAATGACCTTATTTGGGAAAATTACGTATAACGAAAAAAGTTAAATCTAGTCAATTTTCAAAGTCCAGCAACACACCCTTCTGCACAAAAGACATTCGATTTCATTATTTGTTATTAAAGAGGTTTACCTGAAGTTTTTCACTCAACTAGAACCTAAGCCTTTTTCATTTTAAAATCAAGGGTATTCTCATAGCGAATATGGCCTTGTTTGAAAAAAATACGTATATCGAAAAAAGATAATTTAGTCAATTTTCAAAGCCCAGCTGCACACCCTTCCCCACAAGAGGCATTCGGTTTGATTATTTCCCATTAAAGAAGATTACCAGAAGTTTTTCACACAACTAGAACCTAAGCCTTTTTTATTTTAGAATCTGGGGTATTCTCATAGCGAAAATGGCCTTATTTGGAAAAATTAGGTATAGCGAAAAAAGCTAATGTAGTCCATTTTCAAAGCCTAGCAGCACACTCTTCCGCACAAGAGGCATTCGATTTGATTATTTCACGTTAAAGAGGTTTATCTGAAGTTTTTCACACAACTAGAACCTAAGCCTTTTTTATTTTAGAATCTGGGGTATTCTCATAGCGAAAATGGCCTTATTTGGAAAATTACGTATAGCGAAAAAAGCTAATTTAGTCAATTTTCAAAGCCTAGCAGCACACCCTTCCGCACAAGAGGCATTCGATTTGATTATTTCATGTTAAAGAGGTTTACCTGAAGTTTTCCACACAACTAGAACCTAAGCCTTTTTTATTTTAGAATCTACGTTTTTCTCATGGCGAAAATGGCCCTAATTAGAAAAATTACGCATAGCGAAAAAAGCTAATTTAGTCAATTTTGAAAGCCTAGCAGCACACCCTTCCGCACAAGAGGCATTCGATTTGATTATTTCCATTAAAGAAGATTACCTGAAGTTTTCCACACAACTAGAACCTAAGCCTTTTTTGTTTCAGAATCTACGTTATTCTTACGGCGAAAATGGCCTTATTTTGAAAAATTACGTATAGCGAAAAAAGCTAATTTAGTCAATTTTCAAAGCCTAGCAGCACACCCTTCCGCACAAGAGGCATTCGATTTGATTATTTCATGTTAAAGAGGTTTACCTGAAGTTTTCCACACAACTAGAACCTAAGCCTTTTTTATTTTAGAATCTACGTTTTCTCATGGCGAAAATGGCCCTAATTAGAAAAATTACGCATAGCGAAAAAAGCTAATTTAGTCAATTTTGAAAGCCTAGCAGCACACCCTTCCGCACAAGAGGCATTCGATTTGATTATTTCCCATTAAAGAAGATTACCTGAAGTTTTCCACACAACTAGAACCTAAGCCTTTTTTGTTTTAGAATCTACGTTATTCTTACGGCGAAAATGGCCTTATTTTGAAAAATTACGTATAGCGAAAAAAGCTAATTTAGTCAATTTTCAAAGCCTAGCAGCACACCCTTCCGCACAAGAGGCATTCGATTTGATTATTTCATGTTAAAGAGGTTTACCTGAAGTTTGCCACACAACTAGAAGCTAAGCCTTTTTTATTTTAGAATCTGGGGTATTCTCATAGCGAAAATGGCCTTATTTGGAAAAATTACATATAGCGAAATAAGCTTATTTAGTCAATTTTCAAAGCCTAGCAGCACACCCTTCCGCACAAGAGGCATTCGATTTGATTATTTCATGTTAAAAAGGTTTACCTGAAGTTTGCCACACAAATAAAACCTAAGCCTTTTTTATTTTAGAATCTACGTTATTCTTATGGCGAAAATGGCCTTATTTTGAAAAATTACGTATAGCGAAAAAAGCTAATTTAGTCAATTTTCAAAGCCTAGCAGCACACCCTTCCGCACAAGAGGCATTCGATTTGATTATTTCATGTTAAAGAGGTTTACCTGAAGTTTGCCACACAACTAGAAGCTAAGCCTTTTTTATTTTAGAATCTACGTTATTCTCATGGCGAAAATGGCCCTAATTGAAAAAATTACGCATAGCGAAAAAAGCTAATTTAGTCAATTTTCAAAGCCTAGCAGCACACCCTTCCGCACAAGAGGCATTCGATTTGATTATTTCATGTTAAAGAGGTTACCTGAAGTTTGCCACACAACTAGAACCTAAGCCTTTTTTATTTTAGAATCTACGTTATTCTCATGGCGAAAATGGCCTTATTTTGAAAAATTACGTATAGCGAAAAAAGCTAATTTAGTCAATTTTCAAAGCCTAGCAGCACACCCTTCCGCACAAGAGGCATTCGATTTGATTATTTCATGTTAAAGAGGTTTACCTGAAGTTTGCCACACAACTAGAACCTAAGCCTTTTTTATTTTAGAATCTACGTTATTCTTATGGCGAAAATGGCCTTATTTTGAAAAATTACGTATAGCGAAAAAAGCTAATTTAGTCAATTTTCAAAGCCTAGCAGCACACCCTTCCGCACAAGAGGCATTCGATTTGATTATTTCATGTTAAAGAGGTTTACCTGAAGTTTGCCACACAACTAGAACCTAAGCCTTTTTTATTTTAGAATCTACGTTTTCTCATGGCGAAAATGGCCCTAATTAGAAAAATTACGCATAGCGAAAAAAGCTAATTTAGTCAATTTTCAAAGCCTAGCAGCACACCCTTCCGCACAAGAGGCATTCGATTTGATTATTTCATGTTAAAGAGGTTTACCTGAAGTTTGCCACACAACTAGAAGCTAAGCCTTTTTTATTTTAGAATCTACGTTTTTCTCATGGCAAAAATGGCCCTAATTGAAAAATTACGCATAGCGAAAAAAGCTAATTTAGTCAATTTTGAAAGCCTAGCAGCACACCCTTCCGCACAAGAGGCATTCGATTTGATTATTTCATGTTAAAGAGGTTTACCTGAAGTTTGCCACACAAATAAAACCTAAGCCTTTTTTATTTTAGAATCTACGTTATTCTTATGGCGAAAATGGCCTTATTTTGAAAAATTACGTATAGCGAAAAAAGCTAATTTAGTCAATTTTCAAAGCCTAGCAGCACACCCTTCCGCACAAGAGGCATTCGATTTGATTATTTCATGTTAAAGAGGTTTACCTGAAGTTTTCCACACAACTAGAACCTAAGCCTTTTTTATTTTAGAATCTACGTTTTTCTCATGGCGAAAATGGCCCTAATTAGAAAAATTACGCATAGCGAAAAAAGCTAATTTAGTCAATTTTGAAAGCCTAGCAGCACACCCTTCCGCACAAGAGGCATTCGATTTGATTATTTCATGTTAAAGAAGGTTTACCTGAAGTTTGCCACACAACTAGAACCTAAGCCTTTTTTATTTTAGAATCTACGTTATTCTTATGGCGAAAATGGCCCTAATTAGAAAAATTACGCATAGCGAAAAAAGCTAATTTAGTCAATTTTCAAAGCCTAGCAGCACACCCTTCCGCACAAGAGGCATTCGATTTGATTATTTCATGTTAAAGAGGTTTACCTGAAGTTTGCCACACAACTAAAACCTAAGCCTTTTTTATTTTAGAATCTGGGTATTCTCATAGCGAAAATGGCCTTATTTGGAAAAATAACATATAGCGAAATAAGCTTATTTAGTCAATTTTCAAAGCCTAGCAGCACACCCTTCCGCACAAGAGGCATTCGATTTGATTATTTCATGTTAAAGAGGTTTACCTGAAGTTTGCCACACAACTAGAAGCTAAGCCTTTTTTATTTTAGAATCTACGTTTTTCTCATGGCAAAAATGGCCCTAATTGAAAAAATTACGCATAGCGAAAAAAGCTAATTTAGTCAATTTTCAAAGCCTAGCAGCACACCCTTCCGCACAAGAGGCATTCGATTTGATTATTTCATGTTAAAGAGGTTTACCTGAAGTTTGCCACACAACTAGAAGCTAAGCCTTTTTTATTTTAGAATCTACGTTTTCTCATGGCAAAAATGGCCCTAATTGAAAAAATTACGCATAGCGAAAAAAGCTAATTTAGTCAATTTTCAAAGCCTAGCAGCACACCCTTCCGCACAAGAGGCATTCGATTTGATTATTTCATGTTAAAGAGGTTTACCTGAAGTTTTCCACACAACTAGAACCTAAGCCTTTTTTATTTTAGAATCTACGTTATTCTTATGGCGAAAATGGCCTTATTTTGAAAAATTACGTATAGCGAAAAAAGCTAATTTAGTCAATTTTCAAAGCCTAGCAGCACACCCTTCCGCACAAGAGGCATTCGATTTGATTATTTCATGTTAAAGAGGTTTACCTGAAGTTTGCCACACAACTAGAAGCTAAGCCTTTTTTATTTAGAATCTACGTATTCTCATGGCGAAAATGGCCTTATTTGAAAATTACGTATAGCGAAAAAAGCTTATTTAGTCAATTTCAAAGCCTAGCAGCACACCCTTCCGCACAAGAGGCATTCGATTTGATTATTTCATGTTAAAAGAGGTTTACCTGAAGTTTTGCCACACAACTAGAACCTAAGCCTTTTTTATTTTAGAATCTACGTTTTTCTCATGGCGAAAATGGCCCTATTTGAAAAATTACGCATAGCGAAAAAAGCTAATTAGTCAATTTTCAAAGCCTAGCAGCACACCCTTCCGCACAAGAGGCATTCGATTTGATTATTTCATTTTAAGAGAGGTTTACCTGAAGTTTGCCACACAACTAGAAGCTAAGCCTTTTTTATTTTAGAAATCTACGTTTTCTCATGGCGAAAATGGCCCTAATTAGAAAAATTACGCATAGCGAAAAAAGGTAATTTAGTCAATTTTGAAAGCCTAGCAGCACACCTTCCGCACAAGAGGCATTCGATTTGATTATTTCATGTTAAGAGGTTTACCTGAGTTTGCCACACAAACTAGAAACCTAAGCCTTTTTTATTTTAGAATCTACGTTTATTCTTATGGCGAAAACGGCCTTATTTTGAAAAATTACGTATAGCGAAAAAAAGCTTATTTAGTCAATTTTTCAAAGCCTAGCAGCACCACCCTTCCGCACAAGAGGCATTCGATTTGATTATTTCATGTTAAAGAGGTTTACCTGAGTTTGCCACACAACTAGAAGCTAAGCCTTTTTATTTTAGAATCTACGTTTTCTCATGGCGAAAATGGCCCTAATTTGAAAAATTACGCATAGCGAAAAAGCTAATTTAGTCAATTTTGAAAGCCTAGCAGCACACCCTTCCGCACAAGAGGCATTCGATTTGATTATTTCATGTTAAAGAGGTTTACCTGAAGTTTGCCAACAACTAGAACTAAGCCTTTTTTATTTTAGAATCTACGTTATTCTTATGGCGAAAATGGCCTTATTTTGAAAAATTACGTATAGCGAAAAAAGCTAATTTAGTCAATTTTCAAAGCCTAGCAGCACACCCTTCCGCCACAAGAGGCATTCGATTTGATTATTTCATGTTAAAGAGGTTTACCTGAAGTTTGCCACACAACTAGAAGCTAAGCCTTTTTATTTTAGAATCTACGTTTCTCATGCGAAAATGGCCTTATTTGAAAAATTACGTATAGCGAAAAAAGCTAATTTAGTCAATTTTCAAAGCCTAGCAGCACACCCTTCCGCACAAGAGGCATTCGATTTGATTATTTCATGTTAAGAGGTTTACCTGAAGTTTGCCACACAACTAGAACCTAAGCCTTTTTTATTTTAGAATCTACGTTTTCTCATGGCGAAAATGGCCCTAATTGAAAAATTACGCATAGCGAAAAAAGCTAATTTAGTCAATTTTGAAAGCCTAGCAGCACACCCTTCCGCACAAGAGGCATTCGATTTGATTATTTCATGTTAAGAGTTTACCTGAAGTTTGCCACACAACTAGAACCTAAGCCTTTTTTATTTCAGAATCTACGTTATTCTTATGGCGAAAATGGCCTTATTTTGAAAAATTACGTATAGCGAAAAAAGCTAATTTAGTCAATTTTCAAAGCCTAGCAGCACACCTTCCGCACAAGAGGCATTCGATTTGATTATTTCATGTTAAAGAAGTTTACCTCAAGTTTGCCACACAACTAGAAGCTAAGCCTTTTTTTATTTTAGAATCTGGGTATTCTCATAGCAAAAATGGCCTAATTGAAAAATTACGCATAGCGAAATAAGCTAATTTGGTCAATTTTCAAAGCCTAGCAGCACACCCCTTCCGCACAAGAGGCATTCGATTGATTTATTTCATGTTAAAAAATGTTTACCTGAAGTTTGCCACACAAATAAAACCTAAGCTTTTTTTATTTTAGAATCTACGTTATTAAGCTTATTTCGCTATATGTAATTTTTCCAAATAAGGTCATTTTCGCTATGAGAATACCCCAGATTCTAAAATAAAAAAGGCTTAGCTTCTAGTTGTGTTGGCAAAACATCAGGTAAACTTCTTTAACATAAAAGAATCAAATCGAATGCCTCTTGTGCGGATGAGTGTGCTGCTAGGCTTTGAAAAATGACTAAATTTTCTTTTTTCGCTATACGTAGTTTTTCCAATTAAGGCCATTTTCGCCATAAGAATAACGTAGATTCTAAAATAAAAAGGCTTAGGTTTATTTGTGTGGCAAACTTCAGGTAAACCTTTTTAACATGAAATAATCAAATCGAATGCGTCTTGTGCGGAAGGGTGTGCTGCTAGGCTTTGGAAATTGACTAAATTAGTTCGCTATACGTAATTTTTCAAAATAAGGCCATTTTCGCCATAAAATAACGTAGATTCTAAAATAAAAAAGGCTTAGGTTCTAGTTGTAGGAAAAACTTCAGGTAAACCTCTTTAACGTGAAATAATCAAATCGAATGCCTCTTGTGCGGAAGGGTGTGCTGCTAGGCTTTGAAAATTAACTAAATAAGCTCATTTCGCTATATGTAATTTTTCAAAATAAGGCCATTTTCGCTATGAGAATACAGATTCTAAAATAAAAAAGGCTTAGCTTCTAGTTGTGTGGCAAACTTCAGGTAAACCTCTTTAACATGAAATAATCAATCGAATGCCTCTTGTGCGGAAGGGTGTGCTGCTAGGCTTTGAAAATTGACTAAATAAGCTTATTTCGCTATATGTAATTTTTCCAAATAAGGCCATTTTCGCTATGAGAATACCCCAGATTTTAAAATAAAAAAGGTCTAGCTTCTAGTTGTGTGGCAAACTTCAGGTAAACCTCTTTATCATGAAATAATCAAATCGAATGCCTCTTGTGCGGAAGGGTGTGCTGCTAGGCTTTGAAAATTGACTAAATTAGCTTTTTTCGCTATACGTAATTTTTTCAAAATAAGGCCATTTTCGCCATAAGAATAACGTAGATTCTAAAATAAAAAAGGCTTAGGTTTTATTTGTGTGGCAAACTTCAGGTTAACCTTTTTAACATGAAATAATCAAATCGAATGCCTCTTGTGCGCAAGGATGTGCTGCTAGGCTTTGAAAAATGACTAAATTTTCTTTTTTCGCTATACGTAGTTTTTCCAATTAAGGCCATTTTCGCCATAAGAATAACGTAGATTCTAAATGAAAAAAAGGCTTAGGTTCTAGTTGTAGGAAAAACTTCAGGTAAACCTCTTTAACGTGAAATAATCAAATCGAATGCGTCTTGTGCGGAAGGGTGTGCTGCTAGGCTTTGAAAATTGACTAAATAAGCTTATTTCGCTATACGTAATTTTTCAAAATAAGGCCATTTTCGCCATAAGAATAACGTAGATTCTAAAATAAAAAAAGGCTTAGGTTCTAGTTGTAGGAAAAACTTCAGGTAAACCTCTTTAACGTGAAATAATCAAATCGAATGCGTCTTGTGCGGAAGGGTGTGCTGCTAGGCTTTGAAAATTGACTAAATAAGCTTATTTCGCTATACGTAATTTTTCAAAATAAGGCCATTTTCGCCATAAGAATAACGTAGATTCTAAAATAAAAAAGGCTTAGGTTCTAGTTGTAGGAAAAACTTCAGGTAAACCTCTTTAACGTGAAATAATCAAATCGAATGCGTCTTGTGCGGAAGGGTGTGCTGCTAGGCTTTGAAAATTGACTAAATAAGCTTTTTTCGCTATACGTAATTTTTCAAAATAAGGCCATTTTCGCTATAAGAATAACCCAGATTCTAAAAATAAAAAGGCTTAGGTTCTAGTTGTGTAGGAAAACTTCAGGTAAACCTCTTTAACGTGAAATAATCAAATCGAATGCCTCTTGTGCGGAAGGGTGTGCTGCTAGGCTTTGAAAATTGACTAAATAAGCTTATTTCGCTATATGTAATTTTTCCAAATAAGGCCATTTTCGCTATGAGAATACCCCAGATTCTAAATAAAAAGGCTTAGCTCTAGTTGTGTGGCAAACTTCAGGTAAACCTCTTTAACATGAAATAATCAAATCGAATGCGTCTTGTGCGGAAGGGTGTGCTGCTAGGCTTTGGAAATTGACTAAATTAGCTTTTTTCGCTATACGTAATTTTTCAAAATAAGGCCATTTTCGCCATAAGAATAACGTAGATTCTAAATAAAAAAGGCTTAGGTTCTAGTTGTAGGAAAAACTTCAGGTAAACCTCTTTAACGTGAAATAATCAAATCGAATGCCTCTTGTGCGGAAGGGTGTGCTGCTAGGCTTTGAAAATTAACTAAATAAGCTTATTTCGCTATATGTAATTTTTCCAAATAAGGCCATTTTCGCTATAGAATACCCCAGATTCTAAAATAAAAAAGGCTTAGCTTCTAGTTGTGTGGCAAACTTCAGGTAAACCTCTTTAACATGAAATAATCAAATCGAATGCGTCTTGTGCGGAAGGGTGTGCTGCTAGGCTTTGGAAATTGACTAAATTAGCTTTTTTCGCTGTACGTAATTTTTCAAAATAAGGCCATTTTCGCCATAAGAATAACGTAGATTCTAAAATAAAAAAGGCTTAGGTTCTAGTTGTAGGAAAAACTTCAGGTAAACCTCTTTAACGTGAAATAATCAAATCGAATGCCTCTTGTGCGGAAGGATGTGCTGCTAGGCTTTGAAAATTGACTAAATAAGCTTATTTCGCTATATGTAATTTTTCCAAATAAGGCCATTTTCGCTATGAGAATACCCCAGATTCTAAAATAAAAAAGGCTTAGGTTCTAGTTGTGGAAAACTTCAGGTAAACCTCTTTAACATGAAATAATCAAATCGAATGCCTCTTGTGCGGAAGGGTGTGCTGCTAGGCTTTGAAATTGACTAAATAGCTTTTTCGCTATACGTAATTTTTCCAAATAAGGCCATTTTCGCCATAAGAATAACGTAGATTCTAAAATAAAAAAGGCTTAGGTTCTAGTTGGTAGGAAAACTTCAGGTAAACTCTTTAACGTGAAATAATCAAATCGAATGCCTCTTGTGCGGAAGGGTGTGCTGCTAGGCTTTGAAAATTGACTAAATAAGCTTATTTCGCTATACGTAATTTTTCAAAATAAGGCCATTTTCGCCATAAGAATAACGTAGATTCTAAAATAAAAAAGGCTTAGGTTCTAGTTGTAGGAAAAACTTCAGGTAAACCTCTTAAACGTGAAATAATCAAATCGAATGCGTCTTGTGCGGAAGGGTGTGCTGCTAGGCTTTGAAAATTGACTAAATTAGCTTTTTCGCTATACGTAATTTTTCAAAATAAGGCCATTTTCGCCATAAGAATAACGTAGATTCTAAAATAAAAAAGGCTTAGGTTCTAGTTGTAGGAAAAACTTCAGGTAAACCTCTTTAACGTGAAATAATCAAATCGAATGCCTCTTGTGCGGAAGGATGTGCTGCTAGGCTTTGAAAATTGACTAAATTAAGCTTATTTCGCTATACGTAATTTTTCCAAAAATAAGGCCATTTTCGCCATGAGAATACCGCAGATTCTAAAATAAAAAAGGCTTAGTTTCTAGTTGTGTTGCAAACTTCAGGTAAACCTCTTTAACATGAAATATTCAAATCGAATGCGTCTTGTGCGGAAGGGTGTGCTGCTAGGCTTTGGAAATTGACTAAATTAGCTTTTTTCGCTATACGTAATTTTTCAAATAAGGCCATTTTCGCCATAAGAATAACGTAGATTCTAAAATAAAAAAGGCTTAGGTTCTAGTTGTAGGAAAAACTTCAGGTGAACCTCTTTAACGTGAAATAATCAAATCGAATGCCTCTTGTGCGGAAGGGTGTGCTGCTAGGCTTTGAAAATTGACTAAATAGCTTATTTCGCTATACGTAATTTTTCAAAATAAGGCCATTTTCGCCATAAGAATAACGTAGATTCTAAATAAAAAAGGCTTAGCGTTCTAGTTGGTAGGAAAAACTTCAGGTAAACCTCTTTAACGATGAAATAATCAAATTGAATGCGTCTTGTGCGGAAGGGTGTGCTGCTAGGCCTTTGGAAATGACTAAATAGCTTTTTTTCGCTAACGTAATTTTTCAAAATAAGGTCATTTTCGCTATGAGAATACCCAGATTCTAAAATAAAAAAGGCTTAGGTTCTAGTTGTGTGGCAAACATCAGGTAAAATTTCTTAACATAAAGAATCAAATCGAATGCCTCTTGTGCGGATGAAGGTGTGCTGCTAGGCTTTGAAAATGACTAAATTTTCTTTTTTCGCTATACGTAGTTTTTCCAATTAAGGCCATTTTCGCCATAAGAATAACGTAGATTATGAAATAAAAAAGGCTTAGGTTCTAGTTGTAGGAAAAACTTCAGGTAAACCTCTTTAACGTGAAATAATCAAATCGAATGCCTCTTGTGCGGAAGGGTGTGCTGCTAGGCTTTGAAAATTGACTAAATTAGCTTTTTTCGCTATACGTAATTTTTCCAAATAAGGCCATTTTCGCTACGAGAATACCCCAGATTCTAAAATAAAAAAAGCTTAGGTTCTAGTTGTGTGGGAAACTTCAGGTTAACCTCTTTAACATGAAATAATCAAATCGAATGCGTCTTGTGCGGAAGGGTGTGATGCTAGGCTTTGAATATTGACTAAATTAGCTTTTTTCGCTATACGTAATTTTTCAAAATAAGGCCATTTTCGCCATAAGAATAACGTAGATTCTAAAATAAAAAAGGCTTAGCTTCTAGTTGTGTGGCAAACTTCAGGTAAACTTCTTTAACATAAAAGAATCAAATCGAATGCCTCTTGTGTGGAAGGGTGTGCTGCTAGGCTTTGAAATTTGACTAAATTAGCTTTTTTCGCTATACGTAATTTTCCCAAATAAGGCCATTTTCGCTATGAGAATACCCCAGATTCTAAAATAAAAAAGGCTTAGGTTCTAGTTGTGTGGCAAACTTCAGATAAACTTCTTTAACATAAAATAATCAAATCGAATGCCTCTTGTGCGGAGAGTGTGCTGCAGGGATTTGAAAGTTGCCAAAAATTAGCTTTTTGACTTTTGTAAATTGCATAATTTTGTTTGTACCATTTTTATAAAATTATCGTGTAATAATGACACGATTGCACATAATTCTGGAAATTTGTCATCTCTTGAATAAAAAATTAATATTTCGCGCCACCAATATAGAAGAGACGTTATGCTGATTTTCAAAATATCCAAATTACGATATAACGATAATGTACGACATATAATAACCTGACTTCTGATTTCAGCGCCAGTGAGACATATTGAAACAAAACAATTTTTACGTTCTGTTTATTGCATGTGTTGAAGAATTTGCTTTATACTACAAAATGCATTTGAAACTTCTTAAATTACTAAGACATATTATAATGAAGTTTAACGTTTGTTACGTAATACAATACACAGTTTGAAACGAAGTAAAGCACTTTTACGGCTACGAAATGTTGTAATTTAGTAGGCTGGTTTTGAAATATTTTTAAAGTTATACAAAAATGCTCGGGGCTCTTGGTTGAATTAACACTTTAGCAAAATAAGCAGCGCGCATAAAGCATCACGGAATGGGCACCATATAAATTTTTATCGGTAATGTAAATTTTATTATAATGTAAATCGAGTTGGTCAGACGATTTGGACCTCAACTCAATGGCTCGGTTGATATTGCTTATTTCTCTTAGTTCGCGTACCATCTTGCACTTCTGTATAAATGTTTGCAGGCATGAGAAGTATTTCCAAAAAATGTCACATAAATTGAACATAACTTAGCTTTTGATTAGCAGTTATTACCGAAACCTATGCAGGTGACATGGAACACTCGTTTCGTTATATTTTCAAGCTCATATGAATACGTAATCTAACATTTTTTGTCAAAATATTTGTCCTGATCAATTTTATCAGCCGAGTATATTTAATTTCGACAACGTACTATGACAAATGAAACTGCATAGGCGATCAAACCGCCGGGATGCTCTCCACTCTGTATCCTAAGTTGCCGTCAAATATATTTGAATTTACTGCTTATCGTGATGTATTTCTTCCACAGCCTGTCTACAAACTTAATCATTGTTCTCTGTGTGGAATTTAGGACTCGCCCATGTTTTACGCCATCACCCTTCAATAAGCACAAAACTGTCATATCACCCTTCAATGAGCACAAAAACGAGATTATACGCACCGCTGCGCAAAATTAGAAGAAGGTTTGCTACTAGCTTCACAGTGGTAGCTTTTACGGTACCGGTACTATATACTGATATAGTAAATTAATTAACTATCGTAATAGCTTTAGGGATAGATTAGGGTTGCCATATCTGGAAGGACAAAATCCCGGCAACATTTTACAAGTAACATTGACCAATTTTGCAGACAAAACACTTGGGGTCTCGTGTAGTTTTGTTTTGTACCTAACGTACCGTACTTCTAGTGGGTTTAGCATAACAATTTTTTGATATGTCAATCCTAACCCCCACCTGACTACGCCATCCAAAAATTACGTCACTACGACACCGCAACACGTCATAGAGCTTGCCAAATATCATAACAGAATCGAAAGATGAATACAACAGGGATTGATTCAGATATTTTATTTTGTGACAAAGAGTATGATATACTGCTATTTCTAGAAATTCCGCTTGAATACTGAGTATTCAACTGTATGTGTAAATAGTTTGCAGTGTAACTTACAGTGTAACATTTTTAAACATTCATTTAATGGCATATTTTTGATTTGTTCTCTCTGTGTGTATACCGGTACTGTTTTAACAATGTTAGCCACGTCAATGTATCAATTAGGCTACAGACCTGCTCACGTGTGATTAGTGTTTTTCCTAATAATTGCTTTTATGAGTGTCCGCACACCGAATTTGCCGCCATGGTTTTGCGTTTGTTTGTATATTAAACCACTTATCACCTTTTCCGCAATGCCCAATCTAGCAATCAGTGTAGTTTTTCATGGCTTGGTTTTTCTTAAAGCTTTCATGGCTTCATGAGTATGACTATCGTCGCAAATTTATTACATTCCACTACCCACATTATCTTTGCATGAGGTTGTAGGTATTGGTCATTATCAACGTAATTGTTGAAAGAGAGTATAACAGCCCGAAAGTTTATTACTATCGTGTATTTTGTTTTTTTAAGTTTGGCCCAAGCCTCATTTAATTGGGCTTGTGTTTTTGTGTGCGTGCTGGTGGGCAGGCACATGAGATACTTCATGTTTTAAACTTTTTTGTAGGTTTTGCTTGCCCTCCAGAATTCTCCATTTTAAATTTAGGTTTGTTATGGAGTTTTCGAAATAAACTATCTATCTATCTATCTATCAAATATACGAACGTTCGCCCGAAATGGTATCGACGCCAACGATAAACGTCATCGATCTCTCTCATATCGGGATCGGCGCGACACGAAAACGAGAGAAATAGCTGTTCGATTTCGGGTGCTCGTCTGCGCGTCTTGGATGACAATTCGTATAGTTTGAAGGGCTCTATTACGTCACTGTGACGTCGTAGTGACCTAATTTTTGGATGGGGTAGTCAGGCGAGGGTTAGGATTGACATGTGAAAAAATTGTTATGCTACACCCACTACTGCACTAGAAGTACGTTAGGTACGAAACCACATGAGACCCCTGGTATTGCACCAATTTTCTAATAAGCCGTGTTCGTTTGGCTGACGGACAACTCACCATGGTCCAGAGACAACAGGACAACTCGACTACAGAGAGGCCTGGTGAGTTGTCCGTCTTTTCGCATTTGCTACGGTGGTGTTTTAGGTCCATAGAAATGTTGAGAAAAATACATGAATAATGTCTAGAAAACATTTTTATTTGTATACCGGTAAGTGGCTTATTTTGCTCATGTTTCATGAATACAAATACAGGGTCTGGTATAGTTTAGTACCACATGTACTTCTAGTTGACCTGGCTCAACAATTTTTGTATATAGGGTGGTGTAGCAAGTCTGCGGACGATTTCATTCAAACCGCTATAAAACAAAAACCAATATTTCTAACCCGTTAATTTTTTCACCGTGGGTGCATTGGCATTTATTCTACACGCTGAACTTCGAACTAACTTTCTACGAACAAGGGTTAAAGCTATACAAACCACCAAAGTACGACACTCTGAAGACGTATTTGCGACCGAACGACCAGTGTGCGATCACAGATTTCAAGCCTTGAACATCGTTTCTGCTGCGTCGAGACTAGGGCATACGCAGCCTTGCGGGAAAAAATGGGCTTCTAATTGCATTTCTGACCGTCATATATTTTAAGAACACTTCTAATTGCATTTCTGACCGTCATATATTTTAAGAACACGGTTATTTCAAACAAAATTCTTCAAATTATAAACAAAGCACCGCATCACAGCAATCAAACAGACAAAAACACGGTGGTCGCAAATTAGTTGACAAAGATATTATTGACGGATTGAAAATGCGCACCCCCTACTCCCCCTCCTTTGAAGGTAGTAATGCGAAACTTTAAAGAGGTTTAAAAGAAACACAACTCTACCCACCTGCCAAGTTTCATCTCTTTTTTTCTCTTATATTTGTATGGATTTTCAAGCTTTTTTGAAGGAACAATGGGTAGTTGGCGACATGGTAAAATGGTCTGTTTTTTTCTTCGGTCAGGTTTTCGGTCGTAACTTTTTTATTTGTGGCCGCATTTTAGTGTAATTTCGCAGAGCTACGAGGGATAAGAGGACGATACCGCGTGAGAAATATCGTTGCGGTTCGTTAATTTTTTTGGCATTAATTTAATCGATGAAGTTGATGGTCGCAGATAGGTCATGGCCGCAAAGTGGGTAAGCCACCCTATCAATCCTAACCCCCACCTGACTACGTCACCGAAAAATTACGTCATTACGACGTCACAGTGGCGTAATAAGGCCCACCGACGTATGCGGATGGTCGTCCAAAACGCGCAGACAATCACCCGAAATCGAGCAAGCAATTTCTCTCGTTTTCTCGTCACAACGATCACTATAGGAGAGAGATCGCCGGCTTCAGCAAGTTCGTTATCGGCGGCGCAGATGTCATTTCGGGCGATCGTAATTATACTTTGGCAATCCCTATGACGTGATTGTGACGTCGTAGTGACGTAATTTTTGGATGGCATAGTCAGGTGGGGGTTAGGAATAGCATATGCAAAATTCGTTATGCTACGCCCACCGGAAGTACTTGTGGTACTAAACTATACTAGACCCCAAATACAGTCTACCGACGAAATTGGAGTAACGTTAGCGAAGTTAGACTGTTGACTTATAGAACTGAGTGTGTTTAAATTTTTGAACTTTATTGGTTTCCAATGTATTGAATGAGCACCTTTAAATATATTAAAACCTTTATACTTCACAGTAACAATTAGATATTCATGAATGTGAGCTCAGTAGTCTATGGTCAAACTCGCCTACTGAGCAGTCTCTCGACAGACAGTCAACTCACCAGTCGAGCAATCGCTCTGTGACGTCATCGATGCTTGAGGAGAAGACAACTCGACTACAGAGCAACGAGGGGCAGACAACTCACCAGTTTAACAATCGCTCTGCGAAGTGGATCTCTGACGTATGTAAGCATAACCACAAATTTTGCCCACCGAGACTGGTGGGCCATATAAGTGTGACGTGAAAAGTTACATTTTATGAACAATATTAACAGTGTTACAAAGCAAAGGTGGAAAACAATAAGCCACGTGCCAAAATTAAATGTAATCGGAATCTTAACAAATCCATTGAGATATTTTTACCTTAAATATCGAAGTTAAGTCTTAGTTTGGTTGTGGTACCATCCAGCGGGCCAGATTGAGTCACCCAACAGGCTGGATTTGGCACAAGGGCCGTACTTAGCCCATGTCTGCTCTAGCCTCTGAAATGTCTCATTAGGGTCCACTCTACCGAAAAGTTTGAAAACGGCTGATTTTTTTTTGTTACCGTATCTTTTATTAATAACATTCATTTTTACAATATTTCAGACATGCACCAAAATTTGCAAGCCTATAGAGCAGTATATGCTGAAGAATATATAACATCTGAGAGAATCGAGCAAACGTGGAACAACACTTTAAATGGTTACTGCGACTCGACTCTCTTGAGCAAGTCGTGTGTAAAAATGAAGTTGACAAAGGCCTTCTGCAAGTCCAAGGATTGAAAGATGGATGTAATAATCTTGCGATTTACAACCCTACAATTCGAACCTTTTGGTTTCTATCTTTTCCAACTTTGAGGGAATTTAGAAGATCTGGAAGTTGGAGAGCCATTGAAACGCCAAGCATTTGTGTATGGGCATTGCTCTGCTCTCCTCAAAATAGTCACTGACAAAACTGGTTTATTTCTGCTGTGATGCTAGGTCGTCATTCGAAAGCATGCTTCGTATCATGAAATGATTTAATTTTGGTTCTCACTCGGAGTCTTTTTCTGGTTACTATGAGACTGTATTTCCCGGAGATGATTTCTACGTACTTGCTACAAGGTTGGTAACCATGGACACTACGAATGGCAACTGTAACTCTGATTAGTGGAAATTCATCAAGCCAGAAACTGTCCCCTAGTGGCTGAGAACCATCACAGCGAACCGTCTCGCTAGAGGTAAGATCGGGCCCAAAAATTCCAGCCCAACCGAGCCTGTGGGTATTAAACCCGACCCGGGCCCGACTAATTAACTGGATTTGCAGACCAGAGCCCAAATCAAACCCGAAATTTCATATCTTATTAAGGAGTTCTTTGAATTGTCATTGCAAGAGTTTAGTACAGTGTGTGTCATGTTGATGAGGCAACTACTATTTTTATGCAGACCACATTCTCTCGTGGCCAAAACGCCTCGTTTATAAAAAAGCCTGACTCGAACATAATGATTGACATTTTAGGCCCGACCCGGCCCGAATTTCGGGTCAGGCTCGGGCTTTAGATCTTAACTCTAAGTCTCGCTTACAGTGGAACATACAATAACCAAACCAATGTATGATTGTGGACTATGATGAGTTTACAACTCCTAGAAAGACTGCTCGGTGAAACAGTCTACGATGATGTCTCTTCTTTTTGTTCAAACTTACTGGGCACTTACCGAAATTATTCGACGGTTCTGGTCAATCAGCGATGGTAGCTAAATATGGCAACTGGTTCACACACGACAAAAATCCTTGAGCAAAAGTATTCGCTCGCAACAACAAAAAAGTTGTCGACATGGATAGCCTGATTAAATTAATGAGATACATTGATTTCAAAAATGATCCGATATCGAGATGTAATTATACTCCGCCCTACAGCGCTAAAAATTAAATCGCAGCACATTGTGAGTTAAATCCAGCAGATGCTTTGTTTCTGTTTGGATTACTAAAACAACAAGACCATGCTGCTATGGACGTAAAGCAACTTTGTATTCCTTATAAAATGTTATTGTCATGATGGCGGAATCTGGCCCAATCCGCGATCAACAACCAGTTTTTGAGTTTTAAAAACTATCGTATGCAAATTTGTCCCATCTTGGAATGCCTGCTAGGTTTGATTTCAGCCCTGTACTGTTTGTATGGCATAAATGATAAGTTTAATTTAGCCCTGTGTTGTTTTTATGGGATGAAACGTCAACTTCATGCTGAGGTATTAAACTTTCATTCCAATTTATCGTTTTAATTATAATCTTCAAATTGTACTCACACAAATGTATTTCATCTGGGAATGCCCGATAAGTTTGATTCAGCCCTGTACTTTTTGTATGGGATAAATAATAAGTTTATTTTTGTGTACGTGATAAATAAAGTCAAGTCTATGCTAAAGCCTAAAGTTTTAATCTATTTTTACCATTTTTAATCATAATTATTAAATTTTTACTCAGATTCATACTGGTATATTAATGTTGAATTATTGTTTAATATTGAACTGTGCCTTTGCTGTGAGTGAGTTTCTGATACTTCTCTGATATGTAGCGAAGCCAAAGGCCAAATTGTATTGATTTTTTGTTGTCATATGTAATCTATAAAGTCCCTTCACAATTCCAATATGGTTATGAAGTCAGTTCTCGATTTATCTTAACCAGGTTTGTTGTTTTTTAATCAGTAATTGTTCAAATATTTTTACCTAATTAAATATATCTCAACACAATATTATAAAAAAATTGAAAATTTATTGAAAATACATGGGCCGTAAATATCCAAAATAAATAAATTCAAATATCCAAAAAGGCGGGCAAGATAGAATCTAACGAATATTTTTATTTCAACTTTCATTCCATTTTATCGTTTTATTTACACCCCGCTGTTCAAGAACCACTGATATAGAAATACCTTTTTCTCACTTGAAACTCGAAAATCCCAAGTTTGTACTGTCTGGGAAAAACGTAAAAGAATCCAAAGTTATTGCATCCAAATTCTTTGCGTATCCTAGAGCTTTCAAAATCGGGATTTTCTTGAATTTTAGGTCAAATTTCTCGCAGTCTAAAGCTGGGGGACCATTTTTGTAATATGGAGTCAACAGTCTGTTGTAAATTGGCCCCTTTTAAAACCTCTTCTCCCCCTAAGCTCTAACTCTTTATCATCAAAACCACGATTTTTTTGCAGCCCACAGTTGGAAGTCTATTTTTTATCTCCGGAGTCAGAGTTGATTGTAAATTGGCCCCATTTACAGCCTAATTTTCAGACAGTATACTATTTTCCACTTTGAAATTTTATAACAGTATATCATTATGCTTTTTTATTGTGTGAATATTTATTGCAATAAATTCATCATATGCAAAATATTACTGCTTTGTGTGCTTCATTCCATTGAGTTCTCAAACTTTTGGTGTTACAAAGCCCCGCAATAAATTTAAAAAATAAAAACACATCATATGCCGATTAATGTCCCTGAGTAAACTAGAAAATTACTTTATTTAATGTATTTACTGCTTCGTATTTGAGCCTTTGGGTATCTCTCACAAAGCCTTTGTTCCCCTTATGGAACATTTTGAGAACCCATAATTTATGGCATTGTCTTATAATTCCCCGTAATTAAGAGTTTTCACTCTGATATACAAACGAAAATATCGATCGAAAGTTAGGGGATCCCACAAAACAGCGCTATTACTCCATAGTGACACCATTAATTAATAACTCGCTAATTATACGACATAATTCATCCAAAATCAATAGGCTTCTGTCCGAGATATGATGAACGCACATGTCAAATTTGGAGCAGATTCAACCTCGCTTTCGTGAGATATTGCGTGCATCTAACAGACAAATACTTATCAACATACTTACCGATCAAGATCGATAAGTAGAAATGGTCTTTGTGATTCATGATAGCAGTGTTTGCTAGGTTTTCACTCTTGAGCAAAGCTAATACATACATAAAGGAGCCTCTATTTACAGATTTACCTCTATTTAGTCATTCTGGATGAGGTTGTATGAATGGAAATCGAACTTATCTTCAGCGTCACAGTGACGTCTAATGCAAAAGCAAGTTGGGGTAACTTAATGAGCCTAATAGTCAGTAATCGAAGTGTAATGATCTCAGGAGAAATGTAGCTCAAGTAACTTAGCTGAGGGTTCCATCAAACGTACTTCTTTCCTTGCCCTTATAGTAAATAGCAAGGGCGTTTTTTTTAACCCTGATACAATAAAGGAATATTTTGATTGGATAAAATTTGACCAATCAGAAAATTCCAAAGTCACGTGACCTGCGCACAACCAAAACGGACATGCACCTGCCATGCGCAAAAATTCACTGTTTTTGACGGTCGCCAGATTTCAGAATTTCATTTTCTAAATGGTCGGACACTTTAACAGGAAGTTGAACTTCCTTACCGGAAGTTCCTAATTGCCATGCGCACGAAAATACTAAACGCCCATTGGCTGATTTAAAATTTCTCAACCTGCGCAGTAGATTACCGGTCATCTACTTGCCATGCGCGAGATTTTTCGAAAAATACCTGTTGCCAGATTTCAGAATTTCGTTTTTAAATGGTCCGATTCTGGATCAGACCGTTCAAAAACAAAATTCTGAAATCTGGCAACCGTCATTTTTCGAAAATCTCGCGCATGACAAGTAGATGGCCGGTAATCTACTGCGCAGGTATAGAAATTTTGAATCAGCCAATGGGAGTTTAATATTTTCGTGCGCATGTCAATTAGGAACTTCCGGTAAGGAAGTTCAACTTCCTGTTAAGGTGTTCGTCTGCGCATGGCTGGAACATGACAGATGGAGTTCTGTGTCGATCACGTGACCTGAAATACGCGTTATAATTGGCTGTTAGATATTGATAAAAATATAAAATATCCTAACTCGGCTACGTGTCTCTAAGTTACTCCTTCCTGTTCTGGTCTAAAGGCGGGCGGACTTGGTAGTATAAACCTCAAGCCTACTAATTGTAAAATAATTTATAATCACTGATTTAAATGATTTTCCAACATAACAAGTCGTCTCAACCCTTTCCTCTCCCATAGAATGATCCTATTTCGCTCCCGGGCCTTACATTGGGGTATATGGAGGTTTTAAACGTGATAATATCAGTGTAAAACGTTAGGAGTAGTAATCCTGTGGAACTGGCGTTAGAGTGACGTCATATTATTACGAAAAACACTTAAAAATCGCTTTTTTTCAATTTATTTACAGATTCTTTTACAAACAAGCAGTTCGAAGTACATTTTTCAAATCTAATAAAATACAAGGCACACAAAATAGATAAAATTCTAATATTTCGCCGAATTTTCTCCACAAATAAATAATATATTTTTGCACTTTAGGGAACTTGAAATTTCAAGTATTAAAGTTGAAAACAGGGTAACGTTGCTTCAAATTGAAATGAGTTCAATTGATAGGCCATAATTGGACGGGAACTTAATTCGTGCTCGCTCTCTAAACAAGAGGAAAACAGAAACTGGGCATATAGAATAAGGGACCAAAAATTTGTTAACGCGAGGGTTCTGAAATTTATTTTTGTCGAGTTATACCGAAACGAAGAGCAGTTTCGACCGAAGGCCGGAGAACATGGGTCTTCACCACTCTTGAGGTTTTAAAAATCGTTTCAAGCTACGAAAAATTATGCATGATACAGAAAGATCCTTTTATTTTTTTTACATTTAAAAAAGGGAGGAAGGGGGGTCGAAAAGTAGATAGCACAGCATAAAATAACACAGGTTTGGGCATGGGTCACTTGCTAGGCTCGAACAAGGCTGTGAACTATATCGAAAATAAAAAATCAGAATTTGGAGGTAATGAAGTTTTCGGTTGAGCTAAACTTTTGCTTCAAATAAAGCCAGCCACTAATCTTATTGCTAAACAGGTTTTCTGAGCATGCTTTGGACAAGTAGATACAAAAGCAAAATAAAACCCAAATTTGGGCGTGGATTCCCTATCTTGGTTTGAACTAGGCTCTGAAGAAGTCTCTGAATGAGCAGATCTGATGGGTCTCACCTATGCTCTTAAGAGGACATTGGGCAAGTCGTCACACCAGCATAGGGCTTACTCAAAGGACCACATAGGAAATTTTGCTACCTTACAGGGTGAGGTGACAGGCCGTATTAGAAGATTGCAAATATTTAGTAAAATTGTGACGCAAAAAGGTAAATTCAATATATATATAAGCATATATAGAATATGGGGGCTCCCGAAGTATGCGAACCAAGATGGCGGACATCGGAATGTAATATGTGTACTAGGTTAGGGTTAGGCCATAATTTTAGGTATAAATACTACGGGAGGCTCTTGGCTAGTCTTCGAACTGATATTAGGACGAAAATAAGGAAAATTGGAAAAAAAAATATCGCCTAACCCTAACCTGTTACCCATGTTACGTTCCGATGTCCGCCATCTTGGTTCGCATACTTCGGGAGCACCAGAATATGATTATAAATAAAATTGTGTATATGGGTGATTCATTAGGGCGGAACTTATCATCAGAAGCAATTTAATGCAGCATAGCTGCTAATAGCGTTAAGCAAGACAGTCAGTATTTACTCAACAACCAAGATATTCAAAGAATCGATAGTTCTAAGGGTAATTTAAATGTAAGGTTTTGTGTATTGGGCTCTAATCGGTTCGATTAATAAAGGCTTTTCCAGCGGCTGACTTCAGATCAGCGGTTCTCAAACGACAAGGATATTTACATTCTATCCTTGTATTTTGAACGCGTTTTTTTTTCGAATAAAACATACTTTCGCCTTACAATCTGTTATCTGTAGCTTATTGTTAGCTAGTTATTTTTGCTGTGGGGCAAGAGACTTGACAAATTCTAAAAACGGGGCTTGGAAAATTTGAAACCACTTCTTTAGATTGAGGTTTAGGGATTGTGATAAAAAACAGACTATACATTTCAATGTGAAACAGAAAAGAGAGCTTCAATAGAAATTGATAATAAAACAAGTAACCCTGGTTGGAATAAGAAATTCTGTATATTGGAGGACGCTGTTTATAGGGTTTTACAAAAAACTTTATATTGATACTTGTTTGGGTGAGAATTTTCATTAAAAGGGTGAATTTAAAACTTGATAATAAAAGACTCATAAATTTTGATCTCGACTGAAATAGTAGGACTTAGATTGTTTTAATGAACTCTCATAGAGTGGATTTTGAATTATAGACTTAAATTTGTATTTTTTGTTATTAAAATCAAAAGCTTTCACTCAGGGAGTCCAAAGTAAAAAGTACCCGGATAATCATAGATCAGCTCTACATAATTTTGCAATCTGATATCCCTAAAAAAATCGAAATCTTTTAGTCGAAGTCGCGCCTACATTCACTTGAAGCAAAGGTACAATTTTCTGATTACAATAAATTCTAGATTTTCAAGCTTTGTATGATTCGAAACAGATTCAAATATTAACGACTTCTGGAGCAGTAAAATCTAGCATGAAAATATTATTCCAATCACAGAAAAAATTATTCTAATTAAGACAAACAATACATGAAATAAGAAAAAGCGATAGAAAGCAGGCACAGAAGAATGAATACCAAATTCAAACAGGGCAAAACAACATGTATACGAAATAAATTATACAATAAAAGATGAAAAAATAAATTTCAATGTACGGAAACAATATATAAATCCGAAGTGTTGAATCTGTTGAAAGCGGTGTGGTTTCGACAGCGTTTTATCATAGATTGTAAACGCACAAACTGCCGCTCAATTAAAAATCAATTTTGTGGAATACTTTGGTTTTTAAATAACAGATTTGCTTATCATACTAGAGCTTTCATAGAAAACAATATTGAAGCAAGTACAGTGATACCTCGGTAGTCAAACGAGTTGATTATTGAACAAGTCAGTAGTCGACCAAAAATACTGCCGTACTCAAACAAAAAATTCGGTTCTTGAATACCAGAGTGTGTCGACAAGTTAGACGAGGTTTTGTCAATGTTTTGGGTATTTTAGAATATTCAAATCGGAATTTTCGACCCGAATTCTTAGGGAAGATTTAAAAGAGCTGAACAGAATAAAAATTATGAAATCGGAGTTACGGAATTTGCGACTCCGTCAAATTTAAATTCTACAGACAAATTTTGATTTTCGATATTTATTATCCACTAGGTGGGATATTCTTGTGAACTGTCATCTACATTCGAAAATATGTTATGTGTCCCAAGACGCCAATACAAAAATTTAAATTCAACGGAGTCGCAGATTTCATAACTCCGATTTCATCATTATCATTCTGATCAGCTCTTTAATTTCTCCCGTAAGAAATAGCACCGATCCATTTCGGTTCGAAAATTCCGAAACGCAAATAATGGAATACAGAACATCAAGTTTAGTATCAATAATACGATAAAAAACGCGGCCCATGGCATATAGGTTAACTCGTCTTTCGAGACATTGTCTTTGTTCACGAAGCTCACAATCAGAATAACGAGTAACTCCCATAATAATTGGGCAGATATATTTTCATATTATTTCCCAATACAATCCAGGTTTTGAATGAATCATTCTCTCTATGTCATTTTCGAAGCTGAAAAAAATTAAGCGGACTGGTTATTTGTCAAAACAATATTTTTTACATGAAAGGTTTATACTTGTTTTGAGAATTGCTCTGTGCTCTGAACAAGGCTCTGCACAAGCTGCCACTGCTTCATAAGGATTTTCTTTGGTTTGATGGTCTGGATTCTTTGCCTATCCAATTCATTACACCTAAATGATGTGGTGGATATATTTTAATCTGTAATGGCAATTTAGTTAAGTCCTACGCAACTAGTCGTCCTTGCATCATGATAAAAACAATTGAGTATCAGACATACTCTCTAGAAAGTTTGTGTTATAATGGTGCAGCCTGCAGTTCCACCCAGTTATTTGTATCTGCCCCTCCTGTATTAATAACGGTTGCGCACTCCTGGCGTAAAGTCTTGCTCTAAACAAAGTCTAATACAAAAATGAAAACAAAGTATAGAGCACTCACTTTTCTAGTTTGAAGACCCAGGCAACTGCAATTGTTTCAAAGAGTGCGACAGAAACAAGTCCAAATCTAGTTGAGTATCCGTCGAATATGTCGAGTATCCTTCGAATACCTCCTAGATATCATCGTGAAGATTGAAGCGATTACAAACATGCCTGAAAATGAGGATAAGTAATTATAATTTATCTTTTTAATTTGCGAGTTGTTTTCAAAACGTTCCCTAAGAAATTGATATCTAACAAACTACTATTTTTCGAAATACCAGAATTTTTTGGTTTTTAAATTGCCATTTCATACCCTAGGTCAGGGTGGTCCAAACCCAGGCCTGCGGGCCACATGTGGCCCGCCGCTTCATCATCTGTGGCCCGCGTCGCATTTGCTGGGTGGAAATTAAATATCGCATTTCGTGTTGTTTCATCACAAGAACATTGATTTTAAGTTACTTTTTTAAGTACTTCTTGCTGTAATTATTTAACTATTTTGAGATCAAAATAAAACATTTTGCAAACAAAGTGTACGTAGAATCGGGGTTTACGGGTCGGCTTCGTCCAGGGTTCAGTTTGAAATCGACGAGCGAATAACTTGGTTATAACACCATAATAAGCATTATATTGTAGAACAGATACCTACACGGTGTCTGAGATGTGAATGTCAAGTAAAACTCTTTTTTTTACCGTGATGCAAATCGCATTCAAAATTACGAGACATATAAAGGTATAGACCAGGGTGATCCAAAACCAGGCACGCGGGCCACATGTGACCCGCCGCTTCATTATCTGTGGCCCGCGTCATATTCGGAGAGTAATCCAAAAATCGGCAAAGTTGAATGATATGCTTGGCTAGTCTAAAATGTTAGCTGGCTTTCCATCTTTTTGTCGGGAATATATTCTCACAATATAGTCATCGTAAAAAACTAAAAATCGAATGCGGAATCTATTAGCCTAGATTCTAGGCTCTAGTCTAGATCAACTATGGAAAATACCACAATGCTTGCTTGATATGTCGGCAAGTTGTGCCGGTGACAAAAGAATAAAATCTAAAGTTAAGAAATTTTGCTTAGAGAATCTTATCAAGCACTCACATTTGCGTAAGCACTTGAATCCCACAGTAAATGTAGATATAGAAAGAATTTTGCAGATTTTTTTTGTCAATATGTTTGCACAATCAAAGTTACTTATTCTTGGTACTATTGTGGCCCGCGAACAATGCAAAAATAATTTTGTGGCCCCCGAAGCTGATAACCCTGGACCACCCTCCGGCCCAGGGTATTGTGGTCTTGGGTATGGAATGTGAATCCAAGATTTCATTATCTGTAACAGTCGTTTTTTATTACCCGGACGACACCGACTGTACACTAGATATTTATCAACAGTTCAATAACGCGATATTTCAAACCCCAAGTTTGTATCCTCAACTCGAAGTATACAGCTGACAGGGTTATGTTAATACAAATGTAAAAACAAATCAGCACAAAATACTTGCAGTGAAGAAATAATCGTAACTAATTCAGCTTTTTAGAAAGCCTACTCAAATTTATGAACACAACTATTAATCCGGCAGATAAGGGGCCTTTATGGGCCCAACCTTGTTTTCAGACATGTTTTTTTTATTTGTGATTATTGATCTTGGGGTCATTGCCCATCATTTCTACATGGGTGTGGAGTTTGCAGCCTTGAGCAATTCTTTTTACGGCTTGATATTTGTATTAGTGTTTTTCGTCAAATCTGTGCTCCGTAATGGGCACAACCTGAACCTGGAACTCATACTATGTTCAGGTTGTGCGCCATCTTGGAAGCACAAAATTTATTAGGAAATAAAAATAGTAACTTTTAGGTATTAGTTGAAAAAAATCGTACCGAAAATATTTTCAGGCGACCCAGCTTTGGGTCGCGACCTATATATAGGGAAACACTGTTGAAACCTACGCGTAAAATAAATAGTACTATTTCAAAATACCGGCTATTGTTGCAATTAACAATACAAGCCTGCTAATGCAGTCGGCCGTGGTTCAAGTTGATTGCGCACAATTTGTGCGCAAATATACACCCGGTGGAGAACAGTCAATTATTTGTCAGCAAGGATTGTTATGCAGCGGGATGATAACGACGATGCAGTGAAAGATAATGCTATCACGAGAACACGAATGAGAAAATTGCTACATTTTATAGTACTCGTATATCCCTGGGTGAGACTGTAATTCATGTTTATGTTCCATTCCAATGCTTTTCAAACGACCAAATACTCAACACTTTTGCTTCTTCTCTTCTATAAAAATACCTATATATTATATATTCGCATTTCAATCTGTTTGTTCGTGCTCCCAGATAACCGATCCGTGGCCTCCAAAAAGGACGGGGTCCCCTGTTAAGGGACTCTGTCATAAACTAAAAGAGGCGACTGTGCTTCTCTTCTGTTGTCATGCCGTCCCTCGAATTCAGCTACAACAAAAAATTCACGAAAATAGGTTCTAGATTTTATAATATTAGTTTCAAAACTCTAGAATTCTTACTTCTTTATTAATTAGATATTATAACCTTGAGTGTAACTGCTCGATAACCAGTTTGGTTCCCCGCGACTTCCCTTAGTGAAACTGTGCAAATTATTTTTTGTCGTAATTTATGATTGCGATATTTTTCTGTTACTGGTTGGAAAAATAAATTTGACTTGACTTGGAATGTAGAGTGCAAAAGAAAGTGGCTAGATGCTGTCGATGGATCTTGGCTTGTATTAGTAGAATAAACTAACATTTCTTGTACTAAAACTGAATTTCTGACATTGTATAATTGTTTATATTAACAAAAAGTGCTCACAAAGTATTCGTACTAAGATGGCGCACTACCTGAATATTGTACGTGTACCAGGTCGGGGTTCAGGATGTGCGTCATCTTGGTACGAATACTGACGCAGCGCCTTAAAATCCACTTAGAAAAAATTGCTCTACATTTTATACTCCACACCCACCTAGGAATCATTCTTTATGTCATTGACATTATATCTAAACAATATATACTATATTAAACATACCTTAGTTAATTAGCAAGCCAAACCAAATTACTTTTAAATAACTTGCAGCCTTCAAGTCAGAAAGAATTACATATTAAAACATACCGAAGTTGTCTGCTATTTCAGACTTATAACAAGTTTAACAAGTTTAAAATCACATCGAATCAATTAAATAAACTATACCTGTGAAAACAATCACAAAGGCAATCTAATGGTCATAAAAGTATCCTTAAACTAGGCCTATGTGGAACAGCCCTAAGCTAATCTTTCTAATGTTAAAACAGGAAGTCAAAGTCGCCATACCAATTTCAACCCATTTAAAACACAACGAGCGCCATTATCTACAGAAGTAAAGTGTTATCTGAAAGCAAAGAACCCCGAGACTAAGCGAGATGTGTCTGGACAAGTAATTGCTCACGAAGACTCTCTCAATTGTTTCGTAATAAAGTGTGTAGAAGCACACTGTCAATTAAGGGAATTACGGCGTCAACAATAACAAATAAATTACTACACAAGTTAAACGGACACAATGTTTAAAGCAATACAAAAATCAAGTGAATGCGATTCTCGATGTAACAATAGCCTGCGATGCATCATAATTAATTCTAATGTTTTAATTAAAAAGCATTTGATAGACGGATGGTGCTTCTCGCACGTTTGAACGACGAGGAATAACTTTTTTATTGGATATCTCAATATGTGCTCAGATTTGTGAAAGACATCGAGCTTCGAATATTACTGCGCGGGTCACTCGAAAACCTTCGATGGGCCACGTGCGGCCCGCGGGCCACGGGTTAGACGACCCTGCTCTAACTTCTGCCGCTGGAATTCCAGACTATGCTATTTGGATTTTATGTTGTTCGCTAGTGAATTATCTTCACATTCACATCACAAAAAAGTTTTATGTGATTAATTATCCAGCAACTTGCTTGCTCCTCGTCGCTCGTCCTCTAACACTGCTTGTTGACGAGTAGCAGTTATATTATCTTCTGAATATGAAAATGGGCCTAATTCGTCTGAACATTGAGCTCTGGTTCTCTGATCACTCTCTTAGAAATTAAAATTTACTTTCATTTCATAGTTAAATCAAACGATTTTTTAAATGTAAATAGAATGGACTTTCAGCTTTTCGACATGCACACAAGGGATGATTTTATTTAATTATAGTCATAATGGCTGTTAAATTTAAACGCAAGCAACTGAACGAATCAATATTTGCTTTCACAATGTAATTCATCAGTCCAGCAATTCAGGCAAATTTTGCAGTAATTTGTAGATTTTGTATAAATAAAATATTTTGAGAAAATTTGCAGCTGCTTAGAATCAACGTTGTCATGAATAATCCCACGCGCACAAATGTGTTCCCTGGGGCTCTAACTCACATCAGATTTCCTTGAGCAATGTTCAATAAATTTAATATGAAAATGTTCAATAAACTTTCCATGCTACAAGTTCAACTACAAGTAATATATTTATAATATTTATAATAATAATAAGAGAATATAGAATTGGACACGAAAATTCGGAAATTTGTATTTACGTGTAGAAGGTAATTGAATTGGAGAATGCTGCCTAACTGCTAGGACAGTTGTGAATCGAGTGATGGGTCATGGGTACGGATAGTGAATCGAGGGATGGGTCATTCGTCTGGATCGGTACCGGTATGTTATGGCTGTTATGGGGCAGGCGCAGAGAGTGTTTCAGTAGTCTATATTCTACTAGACTATCCGTATCTCCCATTCGTTTCACCGATACGGTCAGGCGCAACGCGACTATAACACCTTTGGTCAGGAGGTACCGTTTTTTTTATGTTTTTCATCACTATTTTTTTATTTTACTTTAATCTTCATTCTTTTTATTTTTTTTTTTAATTATTTTTTCAATTTTATGCGTGATAGAGCTGTGACCTCCTGACTCGATTTGACGCGGGAATAATTTAATCGAAGAAAACCAAAGAAGTTGCAAGACTTTTAAATATCAATTGAAAATTTCGACAATTTTGATTCCTACTTCATGGAAGCTGCAAATTCAATCCCGATTATTATTCAGAAGAATCTATAAAACAAAAGAGCGTTGTTCAAATATATGGACAAGTAGGCCAAAACGAAGTCGGATATGTAATTTGTCACATAGTCATAGACTACCGGTAGCCCAGCCTTAACGACTTTGCCAGCTTTAATAGCTGCGTTCTGTTTTCAATTTGTATACCGTCCTTATTTTTCTTTCAAGATTTGCATTTTAAATTTGTTCTTGTTTTCAATATTCGTTCATATTGTTAATCTAAGTCGTTTTTTTTTCTTCTTGTTTTCATCAATAGGATAAAGACAATAACAATTTCATTCTCAAAAAAATAAATTCCACAATTGACGACGGCTCTTAGATGTTGCTATACTTTTAACAGGTTCAATATCAGATGTTGTGTCAGGTCATTTCTGGGCCAATTATTTTTTATTGCTTTTAGACCAACAAATTGTCTTAGAAGTCAGGACAGCACCTTATTTTCTCTTTCTTCAATTAAATATAAATACTGAGCTTTCAAAATCGTTTGGGCAAGTCGAATTGAATCAGGACTTGACCCCAGAAAAATCCTCACTTCACTGCTAATTCCTTATGTTTCATATGAGAGTGTTTTGCAGAGTTGGCGCTCTATACACGATCTCCTACTCTACTACATGTTCAAAATCATCAATTCTATAAAAAATATTTAACCATGAGCAACTTAGGCTACAGCACCTGATAATTAATTTTAGCGTGGCATCTCCCAGAGTATTGGAGATTGTTTTTATTTTTGTTGAACTAATGCTCCAAGGCAATGTTTACATCACGCTTCAATTGGTGTCCGGGAGAAAGACTTCTCTGAGCAGTTGCACAAATTGCAATTAATATATTATTGTTGACTTATTGCTGATTGGTCTTTGTAACGAGAATAAACAAGAAAATCGATGCTCGAGGAAACATCACATGCGACCAAAGTATTTTGTTAAATCAAGATAGCGGACACCGGAACGTAGTATGTGTCGCTTGGCTAGTTTCGGAACTCATAATAGAACTAAAAGAATGAATAATTGGAATAAAATTATGACCTAACCATGAGCTGGTACACATACTTCCAGTGTCCGCCATCTTGGTTCACATCATATAGGAGCGCCGTTTTGTCTTGTTGGTGTAATGAAAGAACCTGAAATAGAAAAATAAAACTTCGGTAAAATAATTTACACGAATGCTGGCCTTAATTACGCTCAACTTCATGCATTAGCTAATACAATACGAATAGGAACTTGAAGGCAAAACGGACGCATTTGCTCGTCGGAAAGGACATATATTTTCGCAGAGTTTTAATATGAATTAAATCAAGCGGACCTCGGAAAAGTAGCCATCGTCCCATAATGTGACGTAACATTGCTTCTGGTGGTATCCAAGCAATGCGCAGAACCGCACCCGAGCTCCATCGTGTGGTTGTTCAATATTCAATATTCCAACTCAAAATGAATCAATACGCAGTGATTATGTTAATTAATAATAGAAAATTCACTTCATGCCCAGACTTATATTGCTTTAGGAATTAAAAGTTTCATATTGGAATTTTCTATAGATGTTGCTTCCAGTTGGAAATTGATGTTCTTTAAATTAACGCATTACACATTAGCTAAAACATGCTGACTTACAACAGCTGCCAATAAATTTATTTCTCTCTGGTTGGCCTATATTTTTAAAAACAAGTTTTCAGACTTTTCAGACCCAGAAATGAAGTCAATTTATGTGTCATCCTCAAGTCGGAGTCGATTGTGAATTTTTCCGACTTGGCAGCAGTTTTGCGTTTTTGAGCAAATTTCATCCGATCTCCTCCTACTTATAGCTAATACATTTTTTTTTTTAATAAAACGGGCTTCGCAAACAGCGTAGTGTAGGTCACTCACCGTCTAAATCCGGATCTAACTTAGATGAATGCGACATTTCTGAGACAGCCTTTGATTAGATCATAATGCTTAGTTTCTCATCGTTATCCGATTACAGCTTGTTTGTAAGGCTTCCATCTCTATTAAAACCGCGTGTATACATTCTTATTTCTCATAATTTTAAATGGGATTTGCAACATGGTTGGACAAATAACTTTACTTTGACATTGACATCTCAGACATCGTATAAGTATCTCTTCTACATTATTATGCTTATTATGGTGTTATAACCAAGTTGTTCGCTTGTCGATTTCAAACTGAACCCTGGACGAAACCGACCCGTAAACCCCGATCCTACTCACAACTTTGTTTGCAAAATGTTTTATTTGGTCTCAAAATAGTTCAATAATTACAGCAAGAAGAACTGAAAAACTTGAAACTTGAAAAAGTAACTTCAAGTAAAATTAATAGAAAATGTTCCCGATTAATGTCCCCCAAGAAAACAAAACACAAACAGGGGGGATATTATGATTTACACTGTTTCTTCACGTATGTCATCATTTGGAGGAATTGGTTCAGCTGCCTCGCTATCCCGTTTACATAAAACAATACAAGGAAAGAATTTTGTTTTCCAATCGGCAAAACAGAATAAAATACAACACATATTGATAAAAATATTCTCAGGCAAAAAATACATTTTATAACAAATTGCAATTCCTAATGTTACCATGTCTGTTATGATCGCAACAATGGCTGCTGCGATCGATCGCTTTATTAATCTTACAAGATGATCAGGAGGTCTTTTATTCTGATGCAAATACTTCACGCTACGTTGGTGCTTAATTAAAGGAATCAGAAAAAGAGTCAGCAATCCAATTTGTATTTCAAGTTGAATCCCCACTGACAATATCAGAATGTAGTCTAAATATAGCGCATGTAATATCGAAATTATTCCGACGACAATAGCAGAAATTATTATGAACAATCCCTGAAAATAACTAAATTTTTTTAAACATTCGGGCGACAGTTCCTTCAAAGTTCTCTCCGTGCTGAACATTGTTTGACGAAACCACAATACCATGTAGATAGATGTTGTAAAGCAAATGTATAAAACGAACACGCTATCATATAGGTTGGATTTGATTTGTTTGAATGTACGATTAGATCTCTCATATGTTATTTCCGTGTTGTTAAATATGCAGTGCAGGTATTCTAACATAACAATTCCATGTACGATACCGCACATGATCGCTGCTATACCAAACAATCCTGCAAGAATGACGGTGACATTCATAATGACTGGTAGGTTCGACGCTTTTAAAACGTCTCTCAAGTTTCGGATCTTTCTTTTGTATAAGCCTTTCCTTATGAATATATAAATTTGGTTTATAGTGACGTAGACCATCAAAACGAACAATATCGAAAACATGCAAATAAAAGAAACAACACGTTCAATAGTAAATACCATGATGTCAATGTGTTCAGGAGCTCCAGCTAGACCTTAGTGATAAAATCTATAAAAATAGAAATAATGTTACTCCTTATACGATTGTGGCTTTAGCTATTGTGATGCCCTAAGCGAAAGGAATTGCGTGGGGCCTACTATGATTAGAGATGAAACTATGACTGAAAATTAAGATTTATTAATGTAAATTAATTCGTCGTACATTTTATTAAATAAAATATTATGATTGAGGTAACTCCGAGCACGTGGCGAAGTCACTGAGTATATATATCATTAAAATTAAACAAAGTTATAATTTATACTGTGAGGCCCACTGAGGTCACAAAGGCTGTGTATGGCCTAAGGTAGGGTGGTCTAAGGTAGGGTGGTCCAAGGTTGGCGGCTCCGCGAGCCAAAATTTTTTTTGCATTGTTCGCGGCCCATCGCGGGCCACAATAGTGCCAAGAATAGTGCAATACAAAACAAATACTTTTATTGTGCAAACATAGTTATCAGGCATATCCATTCTAGGCTAATAGAATCCAATTCAATTCGCATTCAATTTTTAGTTTTCTCTGATTCCTATTTTGTTAGCATATATTCCCAACCAAAAAGTTAGATAGCCAGATAACAATTCAGACTGCCAAGCACATCATTCAACCTCTCTATTTGCCTCAGCTAGCCATAACACTAGTCAATTTAGTGACATTAGTGATGACAATATGTCAAAAGATTTTATGACGAAACAACACGAAATGCGATTTTTTGATTACACCGAATGTGATGCGGGCCACAGATAATGAAGCGGCGGGCCACATGCGGCCCGCGGGCCTGGGTTTGGACTACCCTGGCCTAAGGCCTGACTGTAACTATAAAAATCAACAAACAGGACACAGGCATTACAAAATATTGCGTGTTCAGTAAATAACAGCTGGAATCGTATAACAAACAGCCAGCATTTGAATTAGCCGATTTCTAACATGAATATATGTTGAGTAAATCCATATGTATGTCATTACAAAGTCACGCATGCTTACCAACTCTAAATACTTTTACTAATCTAATGATCTCGGGTGTCCCTGGGTCATTTTGACACCCCTCTATAATTTTTTTAATATTTCACCAACCAAAAATGCCAAAGACATCATTAATGTGTCCTTAAAAAGCTTATTTTCGTCGCTTTCCACTAAAACGCGCCCAAATTACGTAGCGTAAATGTGTACGGCCGTACGACGGTAAGAAGAGAGAAATTTCAAAAAATGTCGAGAAAAAGTTTCTCACTTTTAACGCTGTGGTCGACACGTGATTGATATGCGAGAGAAAGAGTTCTCTTTTGGAAGAGCTTTACGTCACCTTCAAAATAAAACAAGACTGGAATTTGTAAGTGAAGTGATATTCGTTTTATCGAAGAGCATTTGATCGTGTGCTGTCTGGTATCTTTGTTTGTTTATTATGAGCCGGAGAACGTTGCTCGCGCGTTCAAAATACTTCGTTTTCAGCTAACAACAGATATTTGTTTATTTTTAAGCTTTGAAATACTCATACAAATAAAATTGACCTTGTTGCAAAATAAAAATTGTACATAAAAAAATATGATGACGTCACCGTAATTAAGAACACTCGGATCAAGCATGGATAATTTAAACTCAACACATTTTGAGTTTTGAAATTGGTTTTGTTCACATGCAGACCACTATGAAATACTACTGACCCCCCTACATTTAATTTAGCCATAATCTCAAATTATGACACAGATTAGCCATTTATGAGCGGGCCGATTCTCTAGGGCATGAGTTGGTGTATTTAATTAACGATATACAATACCTATAGCAGCTTATCATTATGGGGTGATACCCCAAAGTTAAGTCAACCGCCTTGATCTCTAGGCCAGTGGTTCACAAACGGTGGGGCGCGCCCCACAAGAAGGGGGGGGGCGTATACAATTTATTGAGGGGTCGTGAAGCTAATTAAAATTTATAATGTTTGTTAGATTTAATTTTGCCCATATTATTTGGAATATTTACATTTGTTTTGGATATTCACGTTCCATCCACATATATTCAACGTGCACTTTGAATAAAACATACTTCCACTTTCCTATCTTCTGTTATTTGTAGCTTATTGTTAGCTAGTTATTTTTGAGGTGGGGCGCGAGACTTGACAAACTCAAAAACCGGGATGCGGCTTAAAAAGTTTGAGAACCACTGCTAAGCCATCGCGCCGCCTATTGGTGATTTTCAAAGAAAAATTCTCACAATGACAGTAAACGGATGGGAGGCCTCACTAGAACGAGGACTGACGACGGATTTTCGTTCCCGAAGTCAGGTATATGACCCACTCGATTTTTGCTTTGGGTAGTTCTATCATTTATGAAATGGAAGAAAAATACATAGCTACATTAAATGACCCCCATGGGAGGATTGCTGGACTCTTCGCCACCTTAAGGTGGTTCACGTAACCGCTGGTCGGTTACGGCTTCGTCCACCATCAAATTTATGCTTCCGAAAACAAATAACTGGTTAACTAATTCCATACCCGACATGGACTGGTAACCGGACGAGAGGCCGTGGCTTGCCATATGATTAGGACGTCTTATCGGCTTCACTCTCCCCCGGGATAAATATGTAAATCATATTCCATGATACAGACTATTCAACTGGCGGATCGCGGTCCGAATCCGGGCCTTTCGATTATTTGATTCGGACCGCACCTAATTCTTTACTTTGGATCATTAGCCCCACTTTTAAAGTTTTATTTTATAAAATGATTTTTATTGTTTTGAATATATATATGAAAAGAACTATAGCATCATAATAAACAATCGCTAATTAAAAATTTGAACGTTCCAAAAACTACTGATTCCCTGATAAAGTGATGTACTGCGCATATGGGTTGGCTAACCAACTCAAGTACTCTCTTATATACCCCACAAATAAAGACAACGTGCTAGCTCACAAATTATTTCATACATGCTAAATTTTCTGGAAATTAAAAATCTTGAGCCACTATCGTTTATCGCGTAAAAATAGAAATAAAAAGAAAAATTTGACAACAGCCATAAAGGGTATGACGTATTTGTAATTCCTCGGAATATTTGCCGTTAAGGAAATTGCAGTGTGAATACTGCAGCTGAAATTGTGGTTAATCGGGATGAAAATGTTACTGTCAACGGTATTCACAAACCCGCATGAACTATTTTGTCACGCGCTCTTATTTGAATCAGTGAGACACAATATATTTAAATTTACTTGAAACGTAAACAACATTATTACGCAAACCACCACCACAATGTCAAGATATAAGATTTTGTGGAACGTAGACCTTTTTAGGACATTGTGTATCGGCCCGAACTGGTTTAAACCGTCTTGTTCTAGAAATAACTGACGTATTTGCGGATATCACCATGAATCAGATCTTCAAAATATATTATTCAATTGCAAGCCGCGTTGAATGAGAAAAATCACTCTTTGCCATACCAACATTATTGATAGCAGCATTCTGTTCCATTAAGATATTAATAATTTCCCCAAGAACAATTTCAGAATGTAGCAAACATCTATCAAATGTTTCAGAATGTAGTCGGAATATAGCAAGTTTAATAATATCCAACTTATTCCGACGACAATAGCAGATAATAATATAAACAATCCCTGAAAATACCCAAACTTTTTCAAACATTCGGGCGATAGTTTCTTTAAAGTTTTTTCCGTGATGAACAACGTTTGACGAAACTACAATACGATGTAGATATATGTTGTAATGCAAATGTATAAAGCGAACACGCTATTATTCAGGTTTAAAGTGATTAGAGCGAGTGTAGAATAACTTTTCTCACATACAGAATCTTTGCAAATGATTTCCGTGTCGTTAAATGTACATACGCCGTTACAGTGCATAATTTCTATCTCAACGATATCATATCCGATAACACACATGATCGCTGCTATGCCAAACAATCTTGCAAGAATGAGAGTGACATTCATAATGACTGGTAGGTTCAACGCCTTGAAAACGTCTCTCAAGCTTCGAAATTTTCCATTGTATAAGCCTTTCTTTATGAATATAAAAATTTGTTGAATAGTGATGTATTGTGGACCATTAAAACAACAAATATCAAATCGATGTGGTATGCATAAATAGTAACTGTCATGATGTCAATGTGTTCAGGAGTTGTAGATCTTAGTGATGAAATCTATAAAAATTAAATTATTATTACTCGTTATACAGGGGTGATCTTAGTTATTGCGATGCCCTATCCGAAATGAATTGCACGGTGCCTGCTTTGATTCATTACCCATAATACGAGTGTGGCGCCCGAGATAAAAGATGAAAATAATAATTAAAAGTATGATTTGATAATGTAAATTAATTTGAGGTAACTCCGAGCGCGTGGCGAAGTTAATCAGTATATATATCATCCAAATTAAACAACGTTATAATTTCTGTTGGGTAAATTCATTGATCTATTTCCGAAATCAGCGCGGAGCTCATGGTAGTGTGAGGCCCACTGAGGTCGCATAAATTGCGGTGGGTCAAGGCCGGCCCCTGTAGTAAACATAAAATTGTGATTTTCGTTCTCGAAGTCAAGCTTCTGACCCACTTGATTTATCATACTAAGAACCATGCTCATCCTTCATACCCAACACACCCAACTTGTTTTTAAAAAGGGCTAAGAAATTTTATCTCCGTACCAATCCGGGAACTTTCGTTTCCTACCAGAGCGACGAAGTTGTGGGCTCACTTGCCCCCACTTTCTCGAAACTTTTAAACAAATAGAATCAACCAGAAGTACCAACCGGCGGGGATTAATTATGTGGGAGAGGATTGCTGGACTCCTCGCCGTCTTAGGTGGTTCACGTAGCCGCTTGTTGATTACGGCTTCTTCCACCATCAAGACCATGCCTCAGAAAACAAATAACTAACTAATCCCATACCCGACATGGACTGGTAAACGGACGAGAGGCCGTGGTTCTCTATATGATTAATTCATCTTTCGGCTTTCCTCTCCCCTGGGATAAATAAATAAATCCTTAATCAACTGTTAAAGTAATGAATCAGGAAACATTTGAAAGATACACAACGCCTATTTTGAAAGTCTTCTAAAAATTTTGAAGCAGCGTCATTTTACAATCCAAGCATGATGCAATATGCTCGTTGTTCCAAACAAAATTTCTGAATTGTTGAGTCGTCAATTTCGAGACGGAGAATCTTTATAGATTGCAAACGTATAGAAGATTTTTTGAACTTTTTGCTTACTCGCCGATATGGAACAAAATATCCATAAATATTTTGCATCTACTATGATAGGAACTAGGAAGACTAAGAATTTCGATGACGTCATTTTATCTACGTCACAGCCTTTAGCAATTGTTATTTCTATCGCAATTTTAAAAATATTTATGACGTCATATTAGAAATCGACATTGTTTAAGTAGGACTTTCGTAGCGTACGTAGTCTAGGAGTGTTTCTCATCTTCTAAATACGGCCCGGCCCGGCCTAAAGTTTTCACTCGAATTTAAATTCATACAGATATACGACATTTTTGGGACACCCTTTGATTGAAACATAATGCTTAGTTTTTAATCGTTATCTGATTAGCTCGATGAACAGCTTGTTGGTAATGCTTCTATCCTTATTAAATCGCGTGTATACCTTTTTATTTTTCGTAATTTTGGATGCAATTTGCATAAAGGATAGAAAAAATAACTTTACTTTGACTATGACATCTCAGACATCGCTTATGTATCTGTTCCACAATAGGATGGCTTATTATGTTGTTATAACCAAGTTGTTCATCGATTTCAAACTGAACCCTGGACGAAGCCGACTCGTAAACCCGATCCTACTCACAACTTTATTTGCAAAATGTTATATTTTATCTGAAAGTAGTTCAATAATTACAGCAAAACATACTTGAAAAAAAGTAACTACGAGTAAAATTAATAGAAAATGTTCTCGATTAATGTCAACCAATAAAAACGGGGATGATATCATGATTTACACTGTTTCCTCACGTATGTAATCATTTGGTGAAACTGGTTCAGCTGCCTCACTATCCCTTTTACATAACACAATACAAGGAAAAAATTTTGTTTTCCAATCGGCAAAACAAAATAAAACACAACACATATTGATGAAAGTATTTGCAGACAAAAAATGGATTTGAAAACCGAGTGCAATTACGAGTGTTGCTATATCTGTAATAGCAGCAACAATGGCCGCTCCGGTAGATCGCTTCATTAATCTCACAAGATGATCAGGTGGTCTTTGATTCTGATGCAAATACTTCAAGCTACCTTGGTGCTTAATTAAAGGAATTATAAAAAGAGTCAGCAATCCAATTTGTATTTCGAGTTGGATCCCCAATAACATTATCATAATGTAGTATATATGTGTCAGGTGTAATATCCAAATTATGCCAACGACAATAGCAGAAATTATTATGAACAATTCCTGAAAGGAACTGAATTTTTTCAAACATGCGGACGACAGTTTCTTCAAAGTTTTCTCCGTGCTGAACATCGTTTGACGAAACCACAATACCATGTAGATAGATGTTGTGAAGCAAATGTATAAGGTGAATATGCTGTCATGTATGTTTCGATGGATTCGAACGAGTGTATGATTACATCTCTCACATATATCATCTTTAGATATTATTTCCGTGTAGTTAAGTATGCATGCGTTGTTACAGTGCTGCCATTCTAACAGAATGATATTACTTCCGATACAACACATGATCGCTGCTATACCAAACAATCCAGCAAGAATGAGAGTGACATTCATGATGACTGGTAAGTTCGACGCCTTCAAAACGTCTCTCACGCTTCGGATCTTTCTTTTGTATAAGCCTTTTCTTATGAATATAACAATTTGGTTGATAGTGATGTAGACCATCAAAACATTCAATATCGAATCGACGCAAATTCCAGACATAGCAACTGTAACGATGTCCATTTGTTCAGGAGTTATGGATCTTATTGATATAAATCTATAAAAATAGAAATATCATTACCCATTATACGGGGGCGACCTTAGCTATTTCGGGGCTTTATCCAGCATGAACTGCGTGGTCCTTACTCTGATTAGAGATTAAAATAATGACTGAAAATCAAGATTCAATAATTTAAATTAATTCGTCTTTACATTTTATTCGAATACACAATTATGATTGAGGTAACTCCGAGCGCGTGGCGAAGTCATTCAGTATATACCTCAGCAAAATAATGAAGTTTTAATTCATAACTGGTAAATTTACTGATCTAACCCTAAATTTCGCACGGAGCTCGTTGTAGTGCGAGTAGCATATGTAGCGGTAGGCCAAGGCCGGTCCTGTGTATAAATATAAAATTGGGTCTTGAAGTCAAGCTTCTGACCCGCTTGATTTATTACGCCCAGAACCATATCCTCCCTCTTCCTCCATACCACCCACAAAAGTTTAACAACAGCCACAGAGAGTAACTACCAGTTGGAGTTACGCGAACCTTACTACCTTTCCTAACTTTATGCCTTTGTAAAGGTGGATCCGTATGCATATAATGCATAAATGCTGTAGCAGGAGTAAAGGTGACTAATCTATCTGATTCAAGACTTGCTGCACACTAACACAAATTTATTTCTGTAACGCAAGTCCAGCTTCTGTAAGTATTTTATGTTTGGACTTTTTCTCTCAGTATGATTCATTCATATGATTATGTTTGTAAAATGTGTACTTTCGACACGTGAAAAAATAAACCATTGTCTGACCGATACCGAAAAGTCACCCATTATAATGCAAAAGAATGGAAGAAATAGAATAGGAAATTGAATGAAGGCAACGAGGAAGTAAGATTGATTCTCGACACCACAATCCCCGTACACAATACCAGATGCGCCATTATACACATATTCATGATATTTTAGTAATATGAGTAAGAGCTGCGAAAACGGAATAAATATTTCATCCTAAAAACAAATTGAACACCATCCGGATTCAAAAACTTCCGGCTCGTTTCGATGCGGGAATAATTTGATGGGAGAAAATTTGAGAAGTTGCAGGACTTCAATATCAATTGAACATTTAGACATGAACTAGATCTAGACTCTGAAATTGCAATCCTGTACTCTGATAAGCTCACAATTTTGATTCCTACTCCATGGAATCTGCTAATTCAATCCCGATTATTATTCAGACATGGAAAGCTGTAAAACAAGAGAGCGTTGTTCAAATATATGGACACGTAGGCCAAAACGAAGTCGGATATACAATTTGTCACATAGTCATTGACTACCGGTACCGCAGCCTTATCGACTTTGCCAGGCCACGAGGTCGCAAACGCCTAACGGCCATGATGTACAAAATTTTCAATTTTGATATAGTCTCGCACTATTCGGGATTTACTTTGCATTTAATATTTGTCATATGCTTATTTGATTGCCAATCACAGAGTGGAATATAGTGGCTCAGTCTGGTGAACGGTTACACATCGTCGACAAAACAAGGTTTAAAATTTTGGCTCTGGGGGGGAAAATGATCCCCTTGGGAACTATCGATCTCGATCGATAAGTATGTTGATAGGTATTCGTTTGTTTGTTACTTATCGATCTTAAGATCGGTAAGTATGTTGATAGGTATTTGTCTGTCTGTCTGTTTGTTTGTCTGTCTGTTAGATGAACGCGATATCTCACGAACGCGAGGTTTAATCTGCTCCAAATTTTGCATGTGCATGCAACATATCTCGGACCAGAAGCCTATTGATTTTGGCTTTATGTCGTATAATTAGCGAGTTATTAATTTTTTTTTTCTATAATTAGCAAGTTATTAATTAATTATTTTTTTGTCGTCGATCGATAAGTCTTCAGTCTCCGACCGATATTCTCGCTTGTCTGTTAGACACTATGGTATGTTGCGCGATATCTCACGAAAGCGAAACTGAATCTGCTCCACATTTTGCATGTGCATTTATCTTATCTCGAGCCAGAAGTCTATCTGGCTCTCTAATCTTTGATGAATATGTCGTATAATTAACGGGTTAGTAATTAATAAATGATAAATTAGGGATGGGACACGCGGTGTCGCTATTGAGTCAAAGCGAATTTTAATTTATGTATATTTTTTGTCGAGCAAAATATTGAACATGCGGAAAATCGATAAGTCGGCGGTTTCCGATCGCTATCTAGTTTCATAGTCATTGAATATAAAAAAGCCAAGTAGATATAATTTTACAAAACATGTGTATACAATTATATTTAGTAAAGAAAAGGCTGAATGTGGACATACGTTATTTATAGGACAACACGTACGCAGGTGTTCAGCTGTACTTCTCCAACTGCGTGTATACTTTTTGATTTCTCGCAATTTTGAATGGGATTTGCGAAAGATTAGAAAAGTAAATTCGCTTCGATAATGGCTTAGTATACTTTGATGATGACCTAATCGTCGCTCACCGATTTCAAACTAAACCATGGGACTAAGCCTACCCGTAAACCTCGATCCTACTCACAAATTTGTTTGCAAAATATTTTATTTGATCTCAAAATAGTTCAATAATTACAGCAAGAAGAACCAAAAAAGTAACTACAAGTAAAATTAATAGAAAATTATCTCGATTAATGACAACCAATAAAAACGGGGATGATATCATGATTTATACTCTTTCTTCATGTATGTTATCAATTGGGGGAACTGGTTCAGCCGCCTCGCTATCCCTTTTACATAACACAATACAAGGAAAATGTTTTGTTCTCCAATCGGCAAAACAGAATAAAACACAACACATATTAATGAAAGTATTTCCAGACAAAAAATGTTTTTGAAAACCGAGTGCAATTACAAGCGTAACTATATCTGTAATAGCAGCAACAATGGCCGCTCCGGTAGATCGCCTCATGAGTCTTACAAGATGATCAGGAGGTCTTTGATTCTGATGCAAATACTTCAAGCTACGTTGGTGCCTAATTAAAGGAATTAGAAAAAGAGTCAGCAATCCAATCTGTATTTCAAGTTGGATTCCTAGGAACAATATCAGAACGTAGTCAACATTCAACATGTATAATATCCAAATTATTCCGACGACAATAGCAGATATTATTATAAACAATCCCTGAAAATAACTAAATTTTTTCAAACAGTCGGACGAGAGTCTCCTCAAAGTTCTCTCCGTGCTGAACATCGTTTGACGAAACCACAATACCATGTAGATAGATGTTGTAAAGCAAATGTATAACACGAACATGCTATCATATAGGTTGAAAGAGATTCGAATGAGTGTAGAATAACTGCTCTCACATATATCATCTTTGCAAATAATTTCCGTGTTGTTAAATATGCATACGTCTTCGCAATGCATCATTTCCAACTCAACAATTTCATATCCGATATTACACATAATCTCTGCTATACCAAACAATCCAGCAAGAATTAGAGTGACATTCATAATGACTGGTAGGTTCGACGCTTTCAAAACGTCTCTCAAGCTTCGGATCTTTTTTTTGTATAAGCCTTTCCTTATAAATACAAAAATTTGGTTGATAGTGATGTAGACCATCAAAACAAGCATTATCGAATCGATGCAAATATTAACTGTCATGGTGTCAATGTGTTCAGGAGTTCTAGAGCGTAGTCTAGAGTCTAGACCTTACTGATATATATATATTTACAAAAAAGAAAGAAATACCATTACTCCTTATACATGTCTGGCCTTGCTATTGCAACGCCCTATTGGAAATGAATTACGTGGGGCCTGAATGAAAATATAAATGATAACTTAATGAAAACCGATGAAAATGATGGCTAAAAATTAGCATTTCAATGTAAATTAATTCGTCTTTACATTTTATCAAAATACAAAATCAAGATTGAAGTGAGGGCATCTAATTTTAACCAGGGATGTCTGGGAGGACACAAAGTTAATTATGTCGACTTGGCCTCTTAACCCAACGTTTCCTAACCTTTTTGGGTCGCGGACTATTTTCTCATCGGCGAAAACCTTTGTGGACTCAAGGTGCTTTTAATGCAACCGGACTCTGTGTGAAAAATCCTTCTATCTGCTATAAATTTTCAAAAAGTACAACTTGGTTTAGTACTTAAAATATATATAAAGCATACTAGTAAATCAAAAATACATATTCATCGCCTTGAAATTCTCACGAAACGACCTCTGAAGTAATAGTCGCGTAAATGTCACTCGTTAAAAGAGTCGACTTTTCAATGATTTTTCCGTTACATAAAATATTCAATCCATGACCAATACGTGCATTTTTAAGATGGGTTGCTTTATTAATTTAATTGCGATCATTTTATTCTGCGGTTGCGTTGATTAAGTGAAAGAATTACTTCTCAAAAAAATACCGTGGACATTAAAATGCGTGGTAAAGTGGCCGATTATAATTTGTTTTAATTTGTATTTTTGTGAATTCGACAAATCTGAGCTGTTCGTGCAACACTTACTGCGCTCCAGTACTGTATGTACCAATGTGGAGGCAGTAAAGCAAAGTATTCGGAGGGAAACTGCCCAGGTATGTGTACTACGGTAGCACCTGTTTTCAGTTTTATTTGTAGTATTTTGTATTGCCGTTTTTCAATTTAGAAAATTTGAGTTGACACCATTGACATCTACTAAGAAAAAATATATTCCTCGTTGTTCAAACTTGCGAGCAACACCATTTAGGTATCTATTGCAGCGACCTGTCGCGTCACGTGTTACCAAATTTTCGAATTGCTATACTAATAGTTTAATGTTCGAATGAAGGCCCAGCCCTACTCAGTAACCAGTAATTATTGAATCGGTTAATGTTATGCGAATAAACTTGCTTTTATGTTTTATGTAAGTTCTAACGTAAATCGTAACTTGGCTAATAGATAAGTTTCGCCAAAACGTTTGCGGCCCACATTGAATTTTTGGCTCGTTGCGGACTCATTCAAACGTTCCGGGGACTAGGGCTGGGAAACACTGTCTTAACCCATTGCGCCGTTCATTGGTGATTTTCAAAAAAAAATTTTCAATATGACAGTAAACGGATGGGAGGCCTCACTAGAATGAAGACTGATGACGGATTTACAGTCTAGAAGTCAAGTCCATGACCCACCTCATTTATTATACACAGGGTAATGTGGTTGCTTTAGGTGGTTCTATAACTTATGACAGTGGTTCTTAAAGTATGGGTCGCGACCCAGACATGGGTCGCGGAAGGTTTAAAAATGGGTCGCGACAAGGTCGTCAATGCAAGGGCAATCTAAGAGGAGAAGGACGAATTTTCAGCTTTCCCAATGTTTCAATTTAGCTTCTAAACTCTGGTATTTAAAAATAATGAAATATAAAATTTCATTCAGTGAAAGAACTGTCTTGAGCTCATTGTTACATCACAATTCTGATATGCCCCTTTTTTTTTTGTTGGTATCGGTAACCATGCACGTCGCTTGTCGTTGCGTCTTAGTGGATTAAAATGACCAAAAATGGGTGTCTATTTGGTAATGTAAATTGTAATAGACGACGCAATGAAAAAGCTCGCTTCTCGACATTAGATTATTCTATATCTAGAGAAAATGTGACTTCATCTCGAGGCACCATTTACCGCGAACAAAGCAGTGTGTGCACATTTGATGAGTAAAAAGTTGTATATTGCGAGAGATACCGAAGGCCAGCTAGGATGTCGTGTTTGCAACGGACAGCGGACGCCTTTTCTGCTACAATTCGCGACAAGGCACTTCTGCGAGCGAGGATATTTGGCACTGACGGTTATTAAAACTAAGCTCGCAATCGCCTCGATACCCGTGACAACTTGCGTATTGCGTTAAGTAAAATAGAGCTGTGTATTGAAGATATAATAAAAAGGAAATTTCAGTTTCATCAATCTCACTGAGTCAATGGACTGTTTCTAATAAATAGTTATCTGTGTTTGAGTCAAACTGTACTAACATTAAAAACACATTTTGCGTTATTTAGGATTGGGTCGCGAGTATTCATAAAACTCAGATTTGGGTCGCACTCGAAAAAGTTTAAGAACCACTGACTTATGAGATAGAAGATAAATGCATAGCTACACCCGATGACCCCTATGAGACGATTGCTGGACTCTTCGTCCCCGTAGGGTTGTTCAGGTAATCGCTGGTCGGTTACGGCTTCCTCCATCAAGTCCATGCCTCCCAAAACAAATAACTGACAAGCTAATCCCATACTTGACAAGGACTGGTAACCGGACGACAGGCTGTGGTTCGCCATAAGATTATGCCGTCTTATCGGCATTCTTCTCCCCCGGAATAAATATGTAAATCCTATCCTATGATATATCATTTTATACACTCTCGCAGGCGAACATTTTTTAATTAGCAATATTCAATTGAAAATTTAAATGTTTCCAAAACCGAAAACCCACTGATTCCCTGATGTAACGATGTATTGCATATAGATAGGCTAACCAACCCTTAGCACTCTCTCATATTTTCCACGACTAGAGCCAACATGCGAGCTTGCAAATAAATTATTACAGTGCACTCTAATTTTTTGTGAATTAAAAATTGAGCCACTAAAGCAAGCAAAATTTTGACAACAGCCACAGAAAGCGTGACGTATTTATAATTCCCGGAATATTTTTCATAAAAGAAAATTGCAGTGCGAATACTGCAGCTGATGTTGCGGTTAATCGAGATGTCAGTGTTTCCGGCCCCCCTATTCATGTATCGCATCGCATTAACTATTTTTGTTACACGCGCGATCACTGAATTAATGCAAATTAATTTGAATCGTAAACAACAGTATTAAACAAGACCACCACCACAATGTCAAAATTCAATATTTTGTGGAACGAAGGCCCTTTTAGGACATTTTGTATTGGCCCAAACTGGTTCAAACCGCCCTGTTCTAGAAATAAGTGACGTATTTGCGGGCATCACCATGCGTCAGTTTTTCGAAATATATTATTCAATTGCAGGCAGCCGTGAGTGGAAAAATCACTCTTCGCCATGCCAATAGTATTAATAGCTGATTCCGCTTCGATCAAGATAAAAATAATTTTATCGTATTTTGGTATTCCGTCATTATTTCAAATTTTGTTTTTAATTTCAAGATTTGCAGTTTAAATTTATTCTTGTTTTTAATATCTATCCTTATTATTAATCTACGTCGTTTTTTTTCCTATTTTAATCAATGGGATAAACATGAAAAAATTTTAATTTAAAAAAATGCACACTTGACGACGACTCTTGGATATTGCTATTCTTTCAACATTTTTAATATTCAATGTTGTGTCAGTTCATTTCTGAGCCCATTATGTATTATTGCTTTTCGACAAACAAATTGCCTTAGGACCGCACCTTCATTCCTCTTTACTTTAATATGAAGTATAAATACTGAACTTTCAAAATCGTTCGTGCAGATAAAATTGAACCAGGACTTGAATTGACATGAAACGTTCGAGACTGTGTACTGCAGCTGCAGGTTTTTATTTCGGTTCTTATTATTATTTTGGTCTATAAAAGTCTTGATTATAGTGATCATCATTCTGAGTAATGTAATACATTCATTCAAACAAAAAAACATATAATGCTTCAGGAACAAGCAGCACCGATGCATGCACTAAAATTATGGATGTTTCCCTTACCCTCAGAAAAATTCTCAGTTCTCTTCAATGCTAATTCAGTATGCTTAAATTGAGAGTGCCACAACGCCTTGGCAGAATGGCATGGCACAAAAATATCAAAAAATATAAAAAAAATATATTCTATTCTCAAAACTGCACACGTCTACATTGAAAAATAACTAAAATTTTACAAAAAATGAAAATTTATGCTTTGGTGATCACATTCCCCATAAGAGCTAACGCTAAAATCGTTTTGTTTATGCCACTTCGATTTTTCGCGCGTAGGATGAATTTTGAAATCACAGAATAATGACGTACTTATTTTGGTGAAACACGGCGACCAAAAACACCAGTCATAGTAAGTATGTAAGAGCTATTCCATCCTTGTATATCTATCAATCAACTATAGCAAATTGTTGTTCTACAAACAATCGGGGTTCAAAATATTTTCTCTCAGCGATATGCTGACAAATCGTTTCGATTTTAATATTAATTACCATCGCATGTCATACGCAACGTGAAATAGTTGCATGTGATACTTGTGATGACGGAGAAGTCGGTGTTCCCTGGACTGTGTACGATTCAACGTGAATAAATAGATAACAATATGTATCTTAATTTTCCGGGGTATGCAATTAGCTTCTAACATGCGTGTTGCAATAAAATGGTTCTTAATACGGAAAAACCCCTGTATTTGCGTGAATTTGATAATTTCCCATATCTGTGAGACGCGCTGTCAAAAGTTTCTTCTATTTCAAAAAACAATGGCCTAAACTTACATTACATCACCGAACTATGCCTCGTGTGGTAACAGAACTTCCTGAATGGCAAGGGAACGAATACTTTGGATTTCAATTTGTATATTTTCAGTCAAATATCTTTGCACTAGCAAATCGTGCGCTTCGGTCGCTTGACTCATGTTCATAGAAACGCGCGGCGTTGCATTCCAAATGAAGGCCGTCAATCGTTGTTGTGGAAGAAGTGGAATCGCAGTGCTCGTATTATTAAGGCGGAGATCCACATACCTGCAAATATTGTAAAATATGAAGAATAGTGTGAATGTATTTGAAAATACTTTTATTTGGTATATATTCAATGAAATTCAGGATTGTGTGAATCAAATCGATACTACGTCGCCTAGACGTCGGAGATTTTCACGCAATTGAAAAAATGAGGAATAAAAAATATGACGTCATAATAAAAAACGTTATTGTCAAAAAAATGAAAAAGCAATGGATGGGAGGTAAAAATTATTATTCTAGCAAGTAGACAAAATGGCTTTGCCTATAGTATGGGCCCTATAGCGTAGTCTGTGAGGGTCTCTCATCGTCTGAATCCAGCTCTGGCCTAAAGTATTCTATGGGATTTGTTAGCCAGTTTTTATTTCAAATGCATGGAATAGATGGTGGAGAGAGAAGGAAGCCGATAAGACCCCTTAAAAATGTGTGAACCACGGCTTCTCGTCCGGGTTTCAGTCCACGTCCAGTATGAGCTTAGTTAAAATCTTAATTTTAAAAACTCATGCGACCGTAGGCTAAGATTACTGTCACTGTCAAGTAAGGTTTTAATATGTTTAAAAATAAGCATTCAAAAATACAATATCATTAAAGTTTAAAACTTTACACGCACACAGTCCTATACCGTCAGCAGTCAATCTTCGCTAACATTACAACAGACAGATCCCAATTTCGTCTGCAGACTGTATCTGTATAACATGAGCAAAATGTGTCACCTCTACACATAAAATGCCTTCTAGAAAATATGAATGTTATTTTCTCAACATTGAAGCCATGAAACTGATCTTTCCGTACTTAAAGGATTTCAAAATCTACCATCCACTGTTATTGCACCACGGAAAGAATTTGGTGAAACAAAAGTGAACCTAAAATCTCACATGACCAAGAAAAAATATTTTGAGAGAATTAATCACAGCATTTTCTACTAAATATATAGTTCATTTCCAGTTGCCAACACTTGGACTGCTTTTTGGTGTTTCATAGCTTTTTGTCAAACTAGGATTTTACATTTCCATGGCAGTAATCTAGATTTTATTTTAAAGATTTCAAACAGAAGCATAGCATTTGATATGCATTTTTCCTCTCTTTTCTTATCTCGTTCTGTATGTACAGTGTGTATTTCTTGGTGATAAAATAAATTACTGATTACTGATAGCGACATTGACTATTTGTTAACGCTAGGTCTCCGATTAAGAATTAATTTTAATACGAGATCAGTCTTAATCAAGTGAGGGTTTTGATATCCACCCTAAAAAGCACAGTCATTATAAGGCAGACTAGAACAAATAGGCTGATGTCGTAGAGGTAGCAGTTAAATCTTCAGAGTGTTTTTTAAGTATTCAGATTGTTTGTTCAACTTTAATATTTAACCATGCAATTGCTCAAAGTTACATCAGTTAGCGACTTACTATATTTTGTAGCAGTTACAACAGTGCACAGGTACCTGAAATTTATTAGAATATATTATTGGCAATTGTTGCCGGTTCGATCATCCAAGTCCATATCGAAAACAATTGATTCGAGATGTACGGGGAATAACATGGAATTGTACAGTACTGTAAGCGGATAGAACGCACTTCGCTCTATGATTAGTCGTGTTTTCGCATTCTCCAATAAATACCCGCAAATCGATAACAGTGTACATTAGATGTATATTGGGCTATAAGATTAAATTTACTTGTTGATAATATTTATATATTATTAGGCGAGTAAATGTAGTAAACGTGCTTGGGACCCATATGTACTGACACATGTCATTAAATCCATCATCGTGGATACCGAACACTTGGGACTGCTTTGCTAAATTCATGTTGATATTGCTGTGTTTGAAATTTTAAAACTAATGACTGATCGAAATCGAATTTTCCGTTCTTAAAGATGGCAGGAGTAGATATAAGTCACCCGATTCTCTGACCATTTTAATTCGCATTCTTGTAGACACTTTTATATGACGTATGAGAACCCTCCATTCCGTAACACATTTTATCGGATCGTTTTATCATATTCGGTGTGCGTATGCCAGACATTCATGTTGAAATATTTGATCATTGCTCGCTTATTAAGTCTGATATTTTGCTTATTCACTTCCAGCACTAAGTTTGATACTACGATATTAACATTTGAAAGAGTTTGATTCGGACGAATCACACTTTGTGCTCGCAAATATATTCGTTAAATACAAATATATTCAAACAAATACAAAGAAAAGCGCTCTATTTTTTCGAAGACCACAGATGGCAAACTTTTTTTTCAACGCGCTTTTAACCCGACAAGGGCACATGCGAACACATGCTAAATGTACTTTCGTGAGCATAAAAGTTATTGAGTGTTATGAAGTATATTAGAACAAAAATTTGTTTTGACTGTCAACAGCAAATTTCAAAATAAGATTACGCCTGTTCTAAACTGAATTGAAGGGTTTATTACAAGCCAAACTTTTGAGTCAAACTGAACTTGGGTGCTCGCTTCTGAAATATTGCTTAAAACCTCAAATCATAATAACCAAAAATATTTTGTGTCCGTAAGCAGAATAACCTAAAAGCGCTATGATAAAAAGTACATTCAAGCGTACGACATCTGTGACGATATGACTTTGATGAGATGTGCAGGAATCTAATGTGTAACATTCATTTACAGGTCCAATAAAACTTACATCTGCGCGAAGCTACACGCGGTATTGTGAGTTGTTTAAACGTGTGAGTTTGTATATCTGCGATGAGCTATGGTTATTTTTGGACATGTCGGTAAAGGCGTATGCACTTACAGATCATACGATCCATTCTTTGCAACATTCGAAACATCTCTTGAGCGTACATTTGTTCAACAACATTGAGTGCATGTCATTCAAGTTGACATTATGACATCACATTCAATTTTGATTAGTTGTGATGCTGGCAAAGCCATTCTTTTTTAAAGGCTTAAACTATATTTCCCAGTTTCTCAAAATTTTAAAGAAAATTAGCAAGATCGGTCGACAGAGAGTATTGTTTTGGGTCATTAGTCTGAATAGGAAAAAAGTCTACCTACAATATATATTGCAAAATGACTCGTGGGGAAAATGAGTTGATTCAGTGGTTTATACAGTGATTCCCAAAGTGGGCGATATCGCCCCCCGGTGGGCAAAAACAATACAGAGGGGGGCGAAAAATTCGAAGGGGGCGATAGGGGAGCGATTTCGCGAAATCTGTTTTTTGCTTGGCGCATCGTGCACTTGATTACTGTACTCTGCGTGCTTTCGTAGGTTTGAATCACGTGGGCGATGTCACACGCAAAAGGATTGCTGAACTCGTCTTCGCAGTAAGGTACGGTAGTTTGTGTATCCCAGTGATCGTGGAATCTGTTATAATCTGACCCGGGACGCTCCACTAAATGGACCTTTCCCCGACCTTTGACCCCGGAAAAATTTTCTCATTTACCATTCTGAAATTTTCGGTGCCTATTTTAAGAGTGGTTTCGCTAGTTGTTGCCTATAAAATGAAGTATTTGTTTCATTCTATCATTCTAATTCATACCATTCAACGATCTGTTTTTTAAAAGTACCGGTAAAGAATTTTAGCCTAGTCTATCACAGCTATTTCTACACTAATTTTTGGTACTGTAATTAAACTGAAAATCCATGGAGGACAAGGGGATCATTGACTTAGTTTATTTAAATTTCCGAAAAACAGCTAAAAACTAACGAATATAATTCTAAGTCGCGAAAATGAGGTAATGTCCAGTGTTCACGACCACACCTGAAAGTCTGTCTGAGTGAGGAATGTGTCTGAGTGGATGCGAATTGGGGGCATTGTTACGTTTATTTTTGCATCTTGCTGATTGGCCAATGTCATGAAGTAAACAAAGGCGTCTATGCCAGGGGAAACATCCAAACGGCGGTACTTCTGAAGTATGCGTCCCAAGATGTCGCATAACCTGAACCCTAACCTGGTACACAACCTGAGTTCAGGTTGGAGTAAGTTTTGGAACTTACTGGGTGATAAATTGGCTTTGTACTTTCCTGAAGATAATAACAGACGCCTGGAAGAAAACTCGTGGATAATGCAGCCATTTATTAGTGAACCAACAGAAGACGAAGAATTGTTGGAAATCCGGGGGGATTTAAATCAAAAAATTTTATTCCGCGAAATGAATAACTCGGGAGTGTCGGGTTTCTCTTTTTGAATTTCCCCAGTACAAAAAATCTGGCAGAAAAGGCCGTTGCTCTCCTGGTACAGATGCCTACGACTCATTTGTGTGAAGAAGGAGTTTCCAGTCTTGTTGAAATCAAGTAGAAAAAGCGAAACTCAATACTTGATATTGATTTACTAATGCGGGGAGCAATTGAAAAGGAACTAACGAATTGCCGAAACTATACAAGAACAAAGAAGCCACTGAAATTAAATTAACATTGTCTTTACATTTTTTACACATTTGGGTGTTGTTAAATTAATTGCATCTGTGAGTAAAAACTAAAAGAAGCATTTATAATGACTTGCCGCGCCACCTAGATTTTAGTTTTTTTACAATATGTGACTAACATTTAATGTTCATTTTAGCTTGAAATAAACATTGGTATTTGTAAGGTATACGAAGTTCTCGAAAAATTGTAAAAGGTATACCACGATAAAAAAGGTTGAAGAACACTGATCTAGAGGTATTTAATAAAAATTAAATAAAAGAAATCTTCCATGAATAAAATCCTCCTATCTCTGCTACAAATTGAACAGATTTTATTTGAAACACCTAATTTCCCTCAATTTTAGATCACGTTTAACGTAAAGGGGAGTAAGTTTATACCATGATAATCATATGACTGGCCACAGCTTATTGCCTAGCTTCCGGGTAAGGTTGACCATTGCAGTGACGAAAACCAATTTTTGACATTTCAAATACACATGAAAATAAACATCTCCATAAAATTATCCATACAAAATATTTGAAGCATCGATCTTTCCGGTGGTTATGATTTGTCCGTGATATTTTTTTGGTTAATGTGACCTTTTATTCAACAGGTACAATCCAACAATAGTTAATACACTAGTTAACTCCCAGGAGAGGCCGTGTATCGCGATTTATTTTAGGCAATTCTCCACCCCTTCCTCTCTGAGGTCATCGATTTCACAAAAACCTTTTTTTAGATTCCAGGAAATCGTTCTCACACATTGCCTGGAAATATGCAGAATGATAGTGTAAACAGTGGTTCCCAAACTTTTTAGAATTGGGACCCACTATTTATTACTACAGCTTATGGCGACCTATCTCGTTTTCTACAATGTTATTTTTGATAAATGAACACAAATGACCCCTTCCAAACAAAAACATAGTGTTCTTCTTCAAAAGAAAATAAATTTAAATCCTGTTTAAATTTCGGGGAAACACGGTAAGAAGTGGTTACAGTGTACAAAACTGCTATGCGTAAAAAAGCCACATGGTCACAAATTTTTGTTCCTTAAGATCGTAAAATAGAAACTTTCACAGATTAGAATTTAAATTCAATCTATTCTTTTGTTTTTTTGAAGATTTACGTATTCGAGTCGCCACCGATCCTAATAACCAGTATAATTAATCAAAACTTTTACATCTTTTCAGGACCCACTAAGATTCCTTTTGCGACCCACCAGTGGATCGCGACCCATAGTTTGGGATCCGCTGGTCTAAAACAAGAGCGACTGGAAATGAATCAGCAAAATATCAGACTTAATAAGAGAGTGATGATCAAATATTTCAACATGAATGTCTGACATACGCACACCGAATTTGATGAAACGATCCGATAAAATGTGTTACGGAAGGGAGGGTTCTCATACGTTAAGAACGGAAAATTTGAATTCGATCAGTCCATTAGTTGAAGAATTTCAAACACAGCAATATCAACATGAATTTACCAAAGCAGTCCCAAGTGTTCGGTATCCACGATGATGGATTTAATGACATGTGTCAGTACATATGGGTCCCAAGCACGTTTACTACATTTACTCGCCTAATAATACATATATATTAATAACAACTAAACTTAATCTTATAGTCCAATATACATCTAATGTACACTGTTATCGCTTTGCGGTTATTTATTGGAGAAAGCGAAAACACGACTAATCATACAGCGAAGTGCGTTCTATCCTGTTACGGAACTGTACCATTCCATGTCATTCCCTGTACATCTCGAATCAATTGTTTTGGATATGGACTTGAATGAGCGAAACGGCAACAATTGCCAATGATATGTTCTAATAAAATTTCAGGTACCTGTGCACTGTTGTAACTGCTACAAAATATAGTAAGTCGCTAACTGATGTAACAATTGAGCAATGCATGATTAAATATTAAAGTTGAACAAACAATCTGAATACTTAACAAACACTCCGAAGATTTAACTGCTACCTCTTACGACATCAGCCTATTTGTTCTAGTATGCCATATAACAGTGGTTCTTAAACTTCGGGCCGCGAGAGGCACAAGATGGAATCGAAAATTTCCAGGCAACGTCTCCTGAAACGGTCTTCGGTTCGTTAAAAATGCCTGCTATTTTCACGGTATAATACCCCTTTTTTGTCCCGCAATATTCCATCTATGACAACTACAAGAATTCGAAATGTCTCTCTATTTTACTTCATTTGTGTTCAAGGTAGCTCGCGGTTGCGGTGACTCAGGACAAAATAAACTTATTACAGATCTAAAATACCACATCAATCCCTGGACATAAGGATGTGAGATCAACTGCCCGACAACATTTAGTTATGATATATATTGCGCTCATGCAAATTCGTTATTGTCGTTAGAAAGATCTGGTATAAAATCTCAGAAAGTATATATATTCGATTCAGTACAATGAAATTACATATAAGGTATATTCGTAAACCAGAAAGACATATTCCTCGCTCCATAACACCCGCGGTACGGCTCCTGGGTCAGTTGTTGAGATCACACCACTCGTTAAAATAGCCGACTTTTTCAACGGCCCATGATCGATATAAATATTTGAAATGGTTGCTTTATCCACACTACAGGTGTGCCGCGGGAACAAGGAATATATGCGAGATTTGCGATGTCTAAGAAAGTGTTTTTGAACTGTCGCGTTCCATTCCATAACAAAACCCGTTGGTGTTTTCCGTTTTAGTTTTAGTATTTTATATTACCGCTTTTTCCATCAAGAATTTCTTGGTTGCGGATTAACTTCTTTATTCTATCTTTAGCATCTCGTCGCTGATGATTATATGATAAAAACTCGTTTTCCCCACAGGTGTCATGGTTTCATGCGAGAACGCAAAAAGTAATTATCATGTCTTCGCGGCACAAAATATTTGTTGAGAGAAATTTCCGATTTAGGGAGATGAACACCGAAATAAAGATTTTTACGGCTTAATAACACGTCACGCGGGCGAAAACAATCGGAGATTTAAACAAAATGTCATCGCAAACGTCATTAGGGAGAATTTTTCAGCGCTCAAAGGCCGGGAAAAGTCCACATGCATAAGTACTATTAACAATTGAACGGCTTTTTTTATGCAAATCTACGAAAATTCATTTGCACTTCTCTATTGTGTAAACAGTATTTTTGACTTAATTTTACGTAAAACCTAAGTTGACTTCACCAGGTATTGCAAACTGAGCAGGAAAAAGAGAATGTATGATGAACAATATTTGTGTATGGCTTTATACATACAACAGTGAAAGGCGAAATTGTATCCCGATGCGTTTTATGCCTGAGCAATGACGCTATGAGACCAACACTCTTACAGCGCCATCTTATTATAAAGCAACCTGCCCATTACAAAAGCATTTTTCCAAAGCAAAATAAAGGGGGCGCAAAGTTCATAAAATTTTTCAAAGGGGGGCGCGACTCAAAAAGTTTAAGAACCACTGCCATATAATGACTGTGCTTTTTAGGGTCGATATCAAAACCCTCACTTGAGTCAACCCTTGATTAAGACTTAAAATTTCAAACTTAATCGGAGACCTAGCTTTAACAAATACTCAGTGTCGCTTTGCTTCTGTTTGAAATCTTTCAAATAAAATCTAGATTACTGCTGTGGAAATGTAAAATCGTAGTTTGACAAAAAGCTATGAAACACCAAAAAGCAGTCCAAGTGTTGGCAACTGAAAATGAACTATATATTTAGTAGAAAATGCCGTGATTATTTCTCTCAAAATATATTTTCTTGGTCATGTGAGATTTTAGGTTCACTTTTGTTTCACCAAATTCTTTCCGTGGTGCAATAACAGTACATTTTGAAAGCTTATAAGTACGGAAAGATTAGTTTCATGGCACTGATGTTGAGAAAATCACATTCATATTTTCTAGAAGGCATTTCATGTGTAGAGGTGACATATTTTGGTCATGTTATACAGATACAGTCTACAGACGAAATTGGGATCTGTCTGTTGTAATGTTAGCGAAGTTGGACTGCTGACGTTACAGGACTGTGTGCGTGTAAAGTTTTGAATTTTAATGATATTGAATTTTTAATGCGTATTTCTAAACATAAAATCTTTATGAATGACAATGACAGTAACCTAGCCTACGGTCGTATGAGTTTTTAAAAAAAGATTTTTTGCGAAAACAATCAACTAGTTCCATACTCGACGTGGACTGGTAACAGGACGAAAAGCCGTGGTTCGCATATTTTTAAGCGGTCTTATCGGCTTCCTTCTTCCTAGGATACAGGTACCGATAATATGTAAATCCTATCCTAAATCATGTAAAACCTGTACACTCTAGTTAGTCTAAACCAGTGCTCGTCAACCTTTTTTGGAATGGTACACCCTTTCAACCCCTTCCTAAAATCTGGTACACCCCGCCCCATCCTACATTTTTAATTCGAAAAAAATTTAATGTTCAGAAGTTATATATATATATCTTATTGTCGACGTCAAATCCTACATAGAAACGCCGGTTTTATTTGTTACTAATGTGCGATAGAAATAAAGGAAATATACAAGTGAAAATTTAGCCCAATACACAAGACAGATGTACGGTAAAATGCTAGAATCTCGTGGTGGTAATTATGTGCGAGGAGATTGCTCTGCTCACAGTCGGAAGGTGGTTCACGTTACCACTGGTCGGTTGCAGCTTCATCGACCATCAATTCCATGCATTTGAAATAAAAACTGGCTAGCTAATCCCATACATGACATATACCGGACGAGTGGCCGTGGTTCGCCGTATGATTAAACCTTCCTATCGACTTTCCTATCTACATGATGAATATAAAAATCCTATTCCATCAGAGATCGCCAATACGTTATATAAATACACGCAATTACTAGACTATATCTCTATCTTAAAATTCAGGAATTTCCATGCGAAAATTTTTTGTATAACATGCTTCTGTACGTGGATTCCCTTAAAAGCGTTTCGTATTCGAAATCGCTACTGAATCCTGTATGTGGTGCACAACAATCACTAACAAAATATTTTACCTTTTCCGATTTTACCTTTACCCGTCCGATTTTACCTTTCCAAACGCATTTTTACGTCTGAATACCTTGATAGGATGAAGCATTGGTCGGCAACCACCGGGCCGCGGCCCTTACATATACAATAAAAATACAGGATATATATGTTATATTAACAAGAATAGCTTTTCCCCTATCTGATTCTCTATGTTTTTCATTATTTTATAGCTAAATGGCTTCAAGAGTAGGAAATGTCATTTTTTTGTGTGAGGTGTGCCTCGAATATTTAATAGCTCAATAGTGTGGCGTGACATAAAAAAGGTTGGGACCACTGAGCCATTAAATGGGCTCTTTCATCAACCAAATCCGTTGCTGGCCTAAAGTATTTAATCGAAATTGAATTCATACTCATATACGAAATTTTTGGGACACCATTCGACTGGAACATAATGTATAGTTTCTCATCGTTATCTGATTAACTCGATAATCAGCTTGTTCGTAGGGCTTTCATCCTTATTAATAGTGTGTCTATATATTTTAATTTCTCGTAATTTTGAATGCGATCAGCAAAAAGGTAAAAAAATTGAATTTGACTATGACATCTCAGACACCGTGTAGGGCCCAGGGGTGTCAAACTCGTGGGTTTTCGAGGGCCGCATTGCATTTTGGGAATTGTGCAAAGGGCCGCAAACAGTTTTTGATATATTTTGATACTGTATACCTGAAGCATATTTTTAGATAGATGTAGTGTGTGACATATATTGTGATGCAATTAAACAGCCGAATGAAGTTTTAGTATTTTCTTAAATTTCAAATGCAATTTACATATTCATTTTTGCCTTTCAGTATTATTGCAATTCAATGCATTTATTACAAAAAATCATAAATTTTTATGTACAACTATCCAAAACATTTTTGAACAAAGTTTCGATAAGGAAAGAATAATACATACACTAAAAATGACCTAACCGAAATATATAGACCTAAAATACTACTGAGTAAAATCAATGTTTTTTTTATTACATATGTCCCGACGTTTGGCATTTTTTTTGTGCCACCAGCTTACTAATATCGGGCTGAAATGATTTTACAGTACCAACTCTAATTAAGGAGGTCACATGATCATCAGTTAATCTGGATTGTTGAGAATGTTTGATTAATTTCAGTAATGCAAAAATATTATGTTTATCATTTCATGTATGGATCAGTAAACAAACAAATGACTGTCTTTTTGGACCAGACATTTCTCGCCACATTTCGCGACTTTCCCTGCCATTACGTGGCATAGGACCGCTCGAGTTATGATTGATATTGATTTTTAGTAACTAGATAGTCTTATAATTATGATAATATACATAAAAGAATTTTGTTCAAAGTTGATCTTTAAAATAGTCATATTGACTGCTGGGCTCATTCTAATAATGTCTCCTTATATTGCATTCTTTCATTGTACTGATGGAAATGTGACATATTAAACAACGTGCTTTAGAATTTTGAGAAATGTAGAAATATTCCAACTCCCATTTTCTTCAAAAATGCCTCCCTCTTCATGTTCTCTGCGTTCTATTTAATCCTGGAATTTTGTTTCTTAAGTATTTATTTGCTAGCTTGGGGTGTATCCATAATTGGGTCAAATTGCAAACAAAACAATTTTAATTTTCCAAAACTACTTTAAGTAAATTGTCGTTGTCTATGTGAATGATTTCCCTTTACAAGGTTGAAAAATGTATTACTTTTAGATAAAAAATAATTCACAAAATTTTACAAATATTCTTAAGCGTTCGAGGGCCGCATTGGAAGTGCTCTTGAGCCGCATGCGGCCCGCAAGTTTGACACCCCTGGTGTAGGCAGTGGTGGGATTCAGCCTGTTCGCACCGGTTCTATAGAACTGTCTCACGGAATTATATGAGATCAGCAAACCGATTAGCATTACTGGTTACTGGCTATGACTTTTTGACAACAGAACCGGCGGGAAAATATGACTTTAGTGATGGAACCGGCTAACAAAATTTAAATCACACCACTGCGTGTAGGTGTCTGTTCCACAATACAATGCTTATTGTGGTGTTATAACCAAGTTGTTCGCTCGTCGATTTCAAACTGAACTTGGGACGAAGCCGACCCGTAAACCCCGAACATACAACTTTGTTTGCAAAATGTTTTATTTGATCTTAAAATAGTTCAACTATCACAGCAAGAAGAACTTAAAAAAATTAACTTCAAGTAAAGTGATTAGAAAATGTTCCAGATTAATGCCCACCAATAAAACGAAACAAAAACAGGGCTGATATTATGATTTACACTGCATCTTCACGTATGTTATCATTTTGCTGCTGCAATAGATCGCTTCATTAATCTTACAAGATGATCAAGAGGTCTTTGATTCTGATGCAAATACTTCAAGCTACGTTGGTACTTAATTAAAGGAATCATAAAAAGAGTCAGCAATCCAATCTGTATTTCCAGTTAGATCCCTAAGAACAGTGTTAGAATGTAGTAAAAATATTTCAAGTCTAATATCTAAATTATTCCGACGACAATAGCAGATATTATTATAAACAGTCCCTGAAAATAACCAAATATTTTTAAACATTTGCACGATAGTTTCTTCAAAGTTTCCTCCGTGCTGAACATTGTTTGACGAAATCACAATACCATGTAGATAGATGTTGTATAGCAAATGTATAAAACGAACGAGCTCGTACCTAGGTGTGTCGTATGTAGGATGGAGTGTATGATATAACCTTCTCTCATATTTGCAAATTATTTCGGTATCGTTAAATATGTTTTCATCGTTACTATTAGCCATTCTAACAGCACGATACCATGTCCGATACGTCACATGATCGCTGCTATGCCAAACAATCCTGCAAGAATGAGAGTGACATTCATAATGACTGGTAGGTTCGACGCCGCCTTTAAAACGTCTCTCAAGAATCGGATCTTTCTTTTGTATAAGCCTTTCCTTATTAATATATAAATTTGGTTGATAGTGATGTAGACCAGGGCTACTCAACTGGCGGACCGCGGTCCGAATCCGGACCTTTCGAGTATTTGATTCGGACGCACCAAATTCTTTCTTTTGGATCATTAGCCCCACTTTTGAAGTTTCATATCATAAAATATCTTTTATTATTTTGAATAGATATGAAAAGAATTATAAAACCATAATAAACAATCTTGATTGGCTAATAATCATTAGCTGGTCGAAGAAGTGCACGTTTACGGATGCCGAAATATAATTTCTGGAAACACCGGACGCAAATAATTTTGAAGTTTTGTATGCGGATCTTCGGCAAAAATAGTTGAGTAGCCCTGATGTAACCACCAAAACAACTAATATCGAATTGATGCAAATAAAAGAAATTGTCCATTTAAGAGCTGTCATGACGCCAATGTGTGCATCAATTTTAGATCTTAGTGTTAATCTATAAAAATATCTTTAGGTATTTTACTGTAAAAGATTTAGCGCTAGTTGCTTGCTAATTGCTCGGTGCCTTCTCTGACCATAAATAGAAATAATGATAACCCTAGTACTCTCTTCTTTCACTGCAAATATAGCCGACGTGCTAATAGCTTGCAAATAATTATTTCTGAATTAAAAATCTTAAACCACTATCGTTTATTGCATAAAATAGAAAAAAGAGAAAGAATTTTGACGACAGGCATAGAAAGCGTGACGTATTTGCAATTCCTCGGAATATTTGCCACAAAGAAAATTACACTGTGATTACTGCAGCTGATATTGTGGTTAATCGGGATGTTTTTGTCCCCTATGACTCTTATTTCAATATCTATTTTTGTTACACGCGCGATGACTGAATTTTTGAATCTATGTAAATTAACTTGAATCGTAAACAACAATATTAAGCAAAGCAACCACCGCAATGTCAAAATATTGATTTTGTGGAAGGAAGGCCGTTTTAGGACATTGTGTATTGGCCCAAACTGGTTCAAACCGGCCTGTTCTAGAAATACCTAACGTATTTGCGGAAATCACTATGCGTCAGTTTTTCAAAATTTATCATTTAATTGCAGGCAGCGTTGAAGAATCACTCTTCGCCATGCCAAAATTATTCATAGCTGCGTTCTGCTTTCATTAACGTATGCTAGAATGAATTTTTCGGCGAACTTTGACTCCCTGAAAATTCTTCCTATACTTCATCATTTCTGCTTATTCTGTGATTGATTGGATTTTTTGTACAAAGCCCCCGCCAAAAAAAACGGTAGGCAATGTCGAACCTACATTTGAATGTAAGCAAACTCATAGAAACGTCAAACAATTGTATTTCCGCGGTGTGCGTAATGTCTGGCTACGCCGTATTTTAGTGCCTCATTGCATAAAGAAGTGGTTCCCTAACTTTATACCGCCACGAACCCCCTGCGAATTTCAGGGGCCTCCACGAACCTCCAAGTTTTCAAGACAGGATCTGAGCCAAAATTATACAATAAAACGCATACCAGTGTTTCATGGTAGCATAATGTAATAATGCAATGAAAAAATAAAATGAACAGACAATCACCCGGATAGCAAGGACATCTCAAAATCACGAATTTCATCATGCATCGATCATCTATCATTGATAGATCAAACACGGTGAGACGGATTGTCTTACACATTACGGCTCGTGAATCATGTCAATAATTAAATAAAAATCAAGTGTTCTTACTTGAAATTAATCCTCTATGCAGATTATATTGGCCTAAACTGATTTTAAACATTTCTAGTTTTGATTTCCGAGAGCGTCTCGTGAACGCCCTGGGATGCACTGACGCACCCCCTAGGGATTCATGCACCCGAGTTAGGATACCCCTGACATAAAGCCTTGTTCGTACATAAGTATTATCCGCAATAGAACGGTGGTATCGAGTGATGACCTATCTGGATAATGTCACATCTCTCCAACGTACCATTAGACAGATATATTAGAGTTTACTTTGCGGTTAAAAGGCGCCATTAAAACACATCCTAATACAATTTACAAACTTCATTAATTCCAGTAAGCAACCAGCATGCAGACAGGCAAAAGGGAGTAGCAAACTGTTGCGGTGTTTTAGTCGCAAGCGATGTAAAAATAAAATATAGTAATAACTGAAACAATGAAAATACATCAGAGAAAATATTTTTGTTTATTCCATTTTGGCTTCATAAAATGTCGTATAGGATCACATACTAGGAGTTTCTGTTGTAATATACTTCAAACTGTCGATGCAACGAAACAGAGAAACACATAAAAACACGAAATATCAGATATCAAGCACGACGAGTATCATTATCAGCAACTTTATAGTTATATATATGAGGCATCTGTTTCAGGCCAAATGCTGCCGGCGTCGCGTTGTGAATTGTACTTTACGGGAATTATTCTCCAATTCAAAGACTCGCTCTAATCTGCATCTGATCCCGACCTGTACGCGTTATAACTAGTTCGCGGGGTTCCAGAAAAGCCAGGTTTAACTTTAGTCCCGACTAACTTCTCATCCGCGGTAGAAATACTTGTTACGTTACTACGGGTTTTCATATGATACCGAGAAGGTTGAGGACGAAACTCCGAGGAGAAATCACTTATAGTATCGTTATCTTCTGTCTCTTTATCGCTAGATGATGCTTCCACCCATTTATAGCCAAATCTTTGCTTTAAATTCTTAAAATTACGAGAATGCTTTTTTATTTCGGCATTTTGTTCATTCAATGCTTCTTTTAAATGTTTCAATTCCTGAGATTGATTCTGTATTTCGATTTCTTTCGCGTCTACTTTGTCAAACAATAATCCCACTAGTTTAGTTGTACACTGGACATGTTCTTTAGTTCTTTTATCTTTACAGATGACATTCCGCATAAAGTCGTTCGAAAATTTGTCCAAAATAAGCGAATCAAAAAGATTTAGAAATAGATTTTCTCGAGTACTTGAGTTTGCGGCAATCCATCGATTCAAAGCATCCCAAACTATCTTATCACCAAAGCGATAAATTTCCTCTGAAGACAAATAATTTTTTATATCTTTTTCATTGAGTTCACAAAACTCTTTTTCAATTGAAATTTCGTTGAAATGTTTTCGGGCGAATTTGTCAACTTCTGTTTCGATCTCTACACAATCATATTTCTGTGTCATGGATTTGATAAAAAAACAATGCTTCAAAGATATGTTCCATTTTCTAGATACGTTGGTAACAGGACTATGCGTCAAGGATATGTCCAAATTTCTAGATAAGTTGGTAACAGAACCATGCGTCAAGGATATGTCCCATTCATCAATTGCTACATTGATGTTGGTGAATATGAGTGGAAACACATCGTTTCTTTCCGCTTTCCAACGAATCCATTCGACTATCGAAACGAATTGATCTCTTTTTAAATCCTTGTCTATCTTGGTCATGTAATGTATGAAATCGTCCTGGGGGATTTCCATGAAATTTTCTTGCAGGATGATTTCACGAAAATGAGTGGCGATAAAATTATCAACACGCTCCATGACTTTATCAACAGAATATTTTTTTGCCAACTCTTTCACAAAAAGGCAGGTGTTTATTTTAAATTGGTATTCCTCTTTATCAACAGCGTTAAATAAAAATGTATAAGCAAGTTGCTGCTTGCAGTTGTCACAAGATAAAACGTGTTCGTTGTGCCAAATAAAATCTTCGAATTGGGAGATTGTGAAGTGAGAAGCGGGAAAACTGTGCAACACAACGCAAATGCTGATCGATTCTTCTTCCGTTTGCTTTCTCGCCCAAGTGCAACAAAATCCCCATAATTTCTCTGCGTCAGCTCCATCAACCTGGCCAATTATCTTAATGACGTCATCTTCGTTTAGGTCACCAATATCTTTGCAGAATAAAATTCCAGATAGGTTTTGTGAAATCAATTTGTAGCAATCTTTTTCTATTTCGTTCAAATCATATAGACTTGCGATTCTCTTAATTCTAATGCATAACGAAAGTGTCAAATTTTTTTTAAGAAATTCACTGCATATTTCAGTTGCTTTATCCAGTTGCCACATGTGAGAAACTTGTAACACGTTTGACACGTTTTCCATGTCAATATTCAGTGCATCTCCGTACATAAAATCAATGCAAGACTTCACCCCTTCTTCTGTGACGCCATTGATTTTACAGAATCCTTGTTTAGATTCAAGGAAATCGTTCTCAAACATCGCTCGGAAATATTCAGAATGAAAGTCTAACACCCAGCGATGAACTGGAAAAGTAGTTTGTTCGACTATAATTTTGAAATCACAGAATTTGTTTCTTTTTACCGCCTTTTCCATGTTGTTTATTGCGGATCAGAAGCCGTTCGAAAAATAATATGACAAAGTTGTACGCTTAGTGCTGGAAAAGATATACAACAGTATATCTTTTAAAGAACGATTTTTGATTCATTTTCGTGGATAGGTGTGAAATTAAAAAAAATATTGCCTCTGACTTTGGCATCAGAAAACTACGTTCTGTAGCAAAAATGCTGACATCTTATGAATTCAAATTACGTCTCTTACTCAATAATTCAAGTAGTCAACGGAAGTTGCCGAATTATCATACCTGTCAGTGTTACTGACGGTTAATAAGGGACGCTATTCTACCGTGTAAATGATCGAAAAGCATAACATCCAGAACTAATTGTTAGTGGGGCTCATAGATAGTTAAATATTACGTGTATCGCCTTTCATGTTTAGCTCTTGTGTATCACCGCTAGTGTGCAGTGGTTCACCGACTTGTATTGTTGGTCAATGCCTCTTCGGCAAAAACTTGAAACTTGGAACTCGCACAGTAAATATGCTCATCTATTTTACCTGTTAATATTAGAACTATTGGCTGGATAGACACAATCGTCATTTACCGCAACCAATTCCTGTATAGTTGCTTTATTGAATTACATTTAATAACTGAAGATTCTGTTTAACTATGGATTTACTGGGAATAAATTAGCATTTCAAACAACAATATCGGAGCTGAATACTGCCGGTGCATCATAGACAGCAATACAGGTTTTGGGTGCGCGTATAATAGCAATGGAGTCATAGACAATTTGCGGAGCTATTGAACTAATTTGGCTTTGGCTACCGCAGCAATTTTTTTTAGTAATTCGTCTCTTTCTGTAGACTCGTTTATTTCAAAAATAAACTCATAATTTCATTTACCAGTAATGTGTTATTTATCAGTAATCGGGCCATGCCCCGTATCCTCTCGCAAACAAAAACGGCCACCCCTCGCTAACATCGGGTTTTCTGGTTCCATAGCGTTTTATTAGAGTCTTGAGTTTCTTAAACTGTTTTTAAAGTCAACTTATCGTCAAACCTGCTTGGGTGATTAGCGCAGGTATCTTGCCTGTAACTAAAAATTCCTATTTCGTGCAATTAAAAAAAATGTTAATGATGTCATAATATATTTGCACAAGCCTGAGAGGCTTATTATGACGTTTTTTCGAAAATTGGCCTCACAAATGGCATAACCTAGGGCCCAGTGTATCATATCTACTCTAAATCCGGCCCTGGATGGAAACACTGAGACATGTTTATATGGGTTCTAACCGCCAAATAACCGTTTTTTATTACTATACTCCACCTATTATATATAAATAAGATAAAATACTTGGCCTATAGCGACTCATATTATATCTTCCATGCGCTGTGATTTTAATTCTCCACTAACTAACGCAGGTGCCAGGTGAATCTGTCATGCGATTGAATTATATAGTGACAAAAGCGACTCATAATATATCTTCCATGCGCTGTGATTTTAATTCTCCACTAACTGTCGCAGGTGCCAGGTGAATCTGTCGTGCGATTGAATTATATAGTGACAAAAGACATAGCAACCGAACGTTCGTTTAGTATTCATGTGCATTCGATTTCTAGAACGCGAATTTCACTCTTTGTTGCTCACAGGAGAAAGGGTTTATTAATATCATTTGCCTTGTTCGCTTAAAGCTGACAAAACAAATAGTTTTTTGAATGTTGGTTCTAAATAATTTCTGTTCCGCTATTGTGAAACTGCACCCTACTTTGCCACAATCAGACTCGGCGAAGCAAAACTTTGTTAAATTTTCCGAATCAGCGGTAATTAAGTTTGATAAAGTTTCAAAGGGCAACGGTAAGAATGCGTAAGGGAAACACACCCCTCTCACACCATTACCGGTTCAGCTCAGGTAAATTCGAGAATATTTCAATAAGGTCCGAATGGGATAAAAATATAGAACGGCACTATTGTAAATGCTACGAATTGTTCCCTATAGTCAAAATTGTGACAAATTCCTAGATGCCGATCGTGAGATGCCTTAATCCGTAATGATTTTAAAATTTAAATGGACGAGCAAATTTTAATACAACTTGTGCTGAGCATTGAAGCACAACCGAAGACTATCACTGAAATCTTGTTCAATACCAAGCGTCAGGTTCCATATTTATTTTGATCTAGGCAGAACGACTGGCGTTTGTGAGTTTGTTATTGTTGTCACCATTATGAGCAATCGTCGTCATACTCTGGCGATCTCTATTACGTAATTCTGACTTTTCAGTGACGTAAATTTGGAATGACGTAGTGAGGCGGGAGTCCGAATGACATGTGTAAAATTGTTACCCCACACGCATTAGACAACGCCAATCGATTTGTTTAAGGCTGAACGGGTCTATGAACGCTATTTTGTGGAAACTTTGAAAACGCGGAATAATGGAGTCTTATGGGAGTTTTCGCACTGTTGTTGTACCGGATTGAATAAATCAGCTGTTATACAGGCTAGAATGAAGCTGGAGGGTAGGTTGTGGACCTCAAGCTATGAGCTATTTGAATAAGGAACGAAATTTAGAGTAAAAGAAACTCTTTTGCTTTAAATTCAGCCACAAAGAACAACATTACATTGTTTTTGAAATTTTCTGGCGATATACAGATTTAACACTGTACGATGCCGCCGCAATTACAGTGCAATGTCATATGGACATCCAGCTCAGCTTGCAGCAGAGCAGTTGGGCATGGTAGAGCTTGACAGACAAAGAATTTCTACCCTAAAAAAACAGCCCTCGAAGCGAAATTGGCGGGTAATTTCGTCGTATACAGATCATCTCCCATCTGTGGCATCATGAGAAACGCAATTGTCAAACGATTAATTATGACGATTAGAAAGACCAAATTTACTTCTTGGCGACTCCAACACCTGTATAGTTCTCTTCGGAGACAATTTAATAAACTATAAGTATAATTTGGCAAATATCATAGGATATTAACGTGTTCGGCTAAGATTCTCTTTGAAAACGCGACTTTCAAAATCTTCATACAAAACCTAAAATATTAATGAAATTAAGAGGAGTGTTTTAATAGTTGTGTGCAAAATTTCTATAGGACGTTGTGATAAAGGAGCAGAAACAGTTGCCTTTAACGACAAACATTTGTAGACTAGATGCTAAGAGAGCAGCATTGCTGTCAGTGTTGAATCAGTTGCTTTTATTTTTATACAATTTTGTCTATGTATTTATTATCGCAAGCTTGGTAACATTCAGCAGGGTACGCAAAAACAACCCGGTACTCATATTAATAAAAGTTCCGCTGGTCCTTGGTGGTGTCGGGTATTAGTATGAACTCCTGCAGTATATTCATGTTGGCTTAACGTCATTAAGTACTGTTGCTATAGTTCCTCATTATTATCTCACATTACTTGATCTTAAATGGACTAATACTGCACAGCTAGCTGTAGATTGATGGATAATTCTCGAAAAATCATTGCGTTGGCATTGTACAAAAGACGTTTGTTACCGGCTAAAATTCTGTTACCTATTGATATCCAATATTGATGGAAAACAAAATACAGATTTCAAGCAACACTCGAAGGTCACAACCACAGTCGACGAGGCATCCCAGGATTCAAAGCATGTGACCGGCGCTTACATGGTGTCAGAAACTATTGTGATGACATAAAAATAGCAGGAACAATACCTGAGTTCACATGGGGGAGACCTTTCTTCAAAAAATAAAATAATTTCATCAGATGATTTTGTTTCTGATTCAACAAATGCAGATAGAACCAGAAGTTATGTAACAAAGTTGAATACTGCAACATGTCTATCTTGATACATTTTACTGATTGAAGTTTTATTTGGATATGATTACATGTTATTGACTTTGAATATTTTTTAACGTGAACATCACACAAAGATTAATAGAATTTTTTAAACTTAAAATTGTTTAATCAGAAACTCACTCTAAGGTATTACAAGACAACAGCTGCAATCCCAACAACTAAAAAGATATGCCGGAGAATAAAAAGGAAATCGCGGAATTTATTGCTAAAAAAAGCTTGAAAGAAGGCCATTGATACACGACTTAACTTCACACGCCACTGAAACACAAATTAAAGTAGCTCCTTAAACGTGAACGGCAAAAGATACGCAGTGTTTGTGTGAACCCTATAAGGTTGAGATAGAATATCTTTCACAACTATTTACAAATCATTATTCAACAGAATTTAGGATATTTTGCGATTTTATGTCGCAAATTCATAGTCCAATTATTACTCACAATAGCTATATTAAATGAAAACATACTGACCAAGGTTATCTCTCTCGTTCTGAAAGTGGTAAAAAGGGGTTGCCGGAAAACAATTTAATATGGCGGGAAAAAGTGTATGTAAAGTAACAACAAAATTTAACAAAGTATTTACAAATACTGCAATCGAAATAAGTAAGCTGTAGTACATATTATGAGAGACTATTTGTTAAATCGACCAGCACTATAGATATGCAAAAGAAAGAAAAAAAATCTTTGTTTAGATTAATTTTAAGTCATTTTAGTTGCTAAAAAGGTATTTATAAAAGGTTTGTATGTATTTCTTTAAGATTTCTCACATAGAATACAAGAAACATAGTTCTGGAATGTTAAAAACACTAAAAATATCCCCAGACTGTGTCATAATGAAATTTCAAGCTGTTCTATACCACAAAAAGTCGATCATGGGAGATACCCCGAATATAAACATAAAAATTAAAAAGAAAACATGTGACTTTCATTCAGTTTCCTGGCGTAACCAATCAGAAAATAATAATTAGAAGCCCGGAGCCAACAATGTGTGACACAGTTCTAGTTTTATTGTTCATTCTCAGTATTGAATGACATCACTTTCCACGAAATTATCTGTCAGGATATACAGCGTATAATTTTGTTATCTGAACTCTTTTTTGGAACGATATAATTTATTGGAACCGACGCTCCTTTGCTCGCAACTGACGCTGCATTTCAAGGAACTGACACTCCATTTCTTTGAACCGACGCTCCATTTTTTGGAACCGACGCTCCATCTCATCGTGTGGTCTTGGCATTTCGTTGTGAAATCGCGATGTTTTCATGCTGCGCGTTGTTGTTATGTGCGTTGCGGTCACGCACACTGGGGACATGCTCGCATGTCTTTCCTTTTCTATTATTTGGTCCTCATACATTAATGTATTTTGTAATATTCCCATACCTCCGTATTGTTCCTGCATTTCAGTGTTTTGATCACCCGATGTTCTTTGCAGTCTCTTTATTTCTTGGGATTGATTCTTCATTTCAGTGTTCTGATCGACCAATGTTCTTTGTAGACGATTTACTTCATGAGATTGATTCTGCATTTTAGTGTTTTGATCACTCAATGCTCTTTGTAGACCCTTCACTTCCTTGGATTGATTCTGTATTTTAGTTTCGTGGGCGTTCACTTTGTCAAACAGTAAACCCATTAGTTTGCTTGTACACTGGACATTTTGTTTAATTCTTTTATCGTTACATACGATATTTCGGAGGAAATCATTGGAGATTTTGTCCAAAATAAGCGAGTCAAAAAGATCTGGAAATAGATTTTCTCGTGTGCTTGGGTCTGAGTTGATCCATCGATTCAAAGCATCCCAAATAACCTTGTCACCAAAGCGATAAATTACCTCTGAAGACAAATAGTTCTTTATATATTTTTCATTGAGTTCAAAAAACTCTTTTTCAGTTGAAATTTCGTTAAAATGTTTTTGGGCGAATTCGTCGACTTCTTTTTTGATCTCTATACAATCATATTTCTGTGCCAAAGATTTGATAAAAAAACAATGCTTCAAAGATATGTTCCATTTTCGAGATAAGTTGGTAACAGGACCACGCTTCAAATGTATGTTCCATTTTTTAGACGACTCATTGGTGTTGGTGAATAGGAGTGGAAACACATCGTTTCTTTCTGCCTTCCAACGAATCCATTCGACTATCGAAACGAATTGATCTTTTTTTAAATTTTCTCGTCTATCTTGGTCATGTAAAGTATGACATCGTCCTTGGGGATTTCCATGAAATTTTCTTGCAGGATGATTTCACGAAAATGAGTAGCGATAAAATTATCAACACGCTCCATGACTTTATCAACAGAATATTTTTTTGCCAACTCTTTCACAAAAAGGCAGGTGTTTATTTCAAATTGGTATTCCTCCTTATCAACAGCGTTAAATAAAAATGTATAAGCAAGTTGCTGCTTGCAGTTGTCACAAGATAAAACGTGTTCGTTGTGCCAAATAAAATCTTCGAATTGGGAGATTGTGAAGTGAGAAGCGGGAAAACTGTGCAACACAACGCAAATACTGATCGATTCTTCTTCCGTTTGCTTCCTCGCCCAAGTGCAACAAAATGCCCATAATTTCTCTGCGTCAGCTTCATCAACCTGGTCAATTATCTTAATGATGTCATCTTTGTTTAGGTCACCAATATCTTTGCAGAATAAAATTTCAGATAGGTTTTGTGAAATCAATTTGTAGCAATCTTTTTCTATTTCGTTCAAATCATATAAACTTGCGATTTTCTTAATTCCAATGCATAACGAAAGTGTCAAATGTTTTTTAAGAAATTCACTGCATATTTCAGTTGCTTTATCTAGTTGCCACATGTGAGAAACTTGTAACACGTTTGACACGTTGTCCATGTCAATATTCAGTTCATCTCCGTACATAAAATCAATGCAAGACTTCACCCCTTCTTCTGTGACGCCATTGGTTTTACAGAATCCTTGTTTAGATTCAAGGAAATCGTTCTCAAACATTGCTCGGAAATATTCAGAATGAAAGTCTAACACCCAGCGATGAACTGGAATGGTAGTTTGCCCGACTATAATTCTGAAATCACAGAATTTGTCCCTTTTTACCGCCTTTTCCATGTTGTTTATTGCGGATCAAAACCCGTTCGAAAAATAATATGACAAAGTTTTACGCTTAGTGCTGGAAATGTAAAGTAAATATTAAACAATGACAGAGCAAGTCAATAACTGCATTATGTGACTTGTTAACATCAACGGTCAATGATTCGTGAAACTTTAAACATATTGCCATCACAACCAATGATATGTAACTGAAGAATTTGAAAAGTAATAGTTGAAATAAACAAAATATATATATAATATGCAATCAGAAGTTACACGCGTGTTGAATTTCAAACAGCTTGAATTACGTCACATTTCAAACAAATTTTTGTAAAATCCTGACTAATGTCATTATTTCCTGACTGCCCGATTCAAAAAATCACATCATATTTTTTAGAAATAAACAAACTGAAATAATAAATATCTAAACTTACTAGCTTAAATAAGATCTAAACGGTTATTAATTCAGACGTTTTTTCAAAACCCAATATTAATTCACCGCTGTTTCCTACAAACCTGTCTACGCGACCTGTTTCAGAAAAAAGAGTAATTTTTCAACAGTACGTTGTTTACTCCTTCTTTAGTTTCAAGCGCAAACCACGAAGATCGATGGAATTCCTGAAATACAATGTTCATTCAAGCAACAACCCAAAATAAACCTTCGCACGCGAACTCCTTATTGAGGGAACTTCCTTGTGCGATAAACAAAAGCTTACCTAATATCTATTTTTATCCAATTTAGACCACGTTTAACGCGGGGGAAAATGAGTTGAATCAATGGTTTATCACATGGGCGGTCACAGCTTCTTGACATGACGCAAATTAGTTTTTGACGTTTCAAATACGCACGAACTAAAATATCACAAATATTAAAATTATCCATAACGCAATAAGCTTCATTCAAATATAATTTATGTGAACAAAATATAATGAGCATCGTCTTCAGGTGAATAGGATACGTCCGTGATATGTTTTTGGTTAATATGACCGGTTTGTCCAACTTATCAGCGATTGTTAATATATATAATTGAGCAGTTTCGACTGTTTTCTTTGTATATATACTGAAATATTCAAATCTTATTTGAAGCACATCAGAGTCTTGAGATAATATCGTTAATAATAATAATACATTTCTTGAGATGAATATAAGTATGTTTTATGCAGCGCCGAATTAACCATTAAACAATATAAGCACGTGCTTAGGGCACCAAGCAAAGAGGGGCACCACAGTAATTTTAGAGCAGAATTATATATAGTTTATCGGTGTTTATTAAAATATTATGAGTTCACCAGACGACTCCAACTTCAAAATGATCGCTTATTTTCCGTCTTCAAGTATCATATTACCTCCTCTGTTTTCAAGCGTGGTCCATGTGACAGCGGTGAAGAAACTCAGAGCCGACTTAACGCCAAGCAATCCATTTTGTTTAGCTAGGTCCTGAAATACCAACTTAGACGGACTTGGTTGTTATTTGACGATGGCCCTAAGCTTGCTTACGCTGCAAGATTTTATATTACTCAAATATAACAATTCGTAATAAAATGAGTGTCATAATGAAAGGTGACATGAGGAAAACACGGCGGAAACGTATTTCCTTGCCCATCACACAGTGTCTGATTTGATTTCAAGTAATATCTGTCACGAAATAATATAATTTGAAGCGACATTATACGCGAGATGCGGAAAATACAACGGTAATTCTCGGGGAATAATTTTAAAATAATGAGGGCTTTATATATCTTTTTAAAGCGCCATCCATGCAACATAATAATAGTCTGATTAGAACGGTAAACTCTCGTTGTTTATTAAATTGAAAGTGAGTAAACTCGCGATATTTCGATCACTTTTGGGTTTTCTCCAACTTTCGTCCCGCGAGACCCCCTCAAAAGTTTTTGCGGTCCTCTAACCTAGCAACCTTGAACCGCCCTGAGGTAGACTACTAGGTACCGGTAAAATTTTTAAACTACAGTTGTGATTTGTATCTCTTGGTATTTCGATTCACGTTGAGACTGGAGGCATGAATCTTTATTGTCACAATCCCTCAGGATTAGAACTCAACCGATATATCGGCCCGATATTGCGTGTCTGTCGATATATCATATCGGCAGTAAACGGCCGATATATATATCGGCTATATATAACAATTAAAAAACCTAAAAATGTTCGTAAAAGTTGTTTTATTTGCTGTTGGTTGTGATTTTTTTTTTAATGGATAATACACTTATGTGGTTTATTGGTTTTATGATTAAATTATACATGAGGGGGCACCAAAGTTTTCAGTGCTTAGGGCACCAAAGGGGCATAATCTGCCCCTGGTTTTATGATGAAGGCTTGATAAATTTCTCAGACTCTGCCGCGTCATCTCGCGGAATAGGTTTGTAAGCTCAGTTTTCAGATAATCTTGTTGGCGCGATGGCTTTAGAGCAGGGTTTAGAGTTGCAAGTCATTGGCGGGCCGCACATGTTTTTAGAAAGTTAAAAACCGAACGGATGGCCGATGAATCACTTTTTTCACACAGATCATTAAATAGCGAACTGTTAGCATCATTCCACTGGAAATGCGTTTAATTTTACCAATTATCATTGCCCCATTCGAAAAATCCTCACATTTTTAGAATTAAACAAACTTAAATATAAAATATTCTAACTATTCAAAATAAAAGCTATCAGAATTAAATATTGATCAAAATTTTTTTTAAACCTAATATATATTCACTTCTCTTGTTTCTGACGAATCTGTCTACGCGACCTGTGTCAGAAAACGAGTAATTTTTAACAGTACGTTGTTTACTCCTTTGTTAGTTTCAAGTGCAAACCACAAAGATTAATGGAATTCCTGAAATGCAATGTTCATTCAAGCAATTACCCAAAATAAACCTTCATCAGCGTTAAAATGAAAACTTTCTTGCGCGATAAACAAAGACTACTTTCACAATCTCTGACTTACCTAATATCTATTTTCATCCAATTTAGACGCCGTTTATCGCGGGGTAAAATAAGTTGATTCGGCCGAGTAGCGAGGTGGGTTGGCTTATTGCTATGACGAGAACTAGTTGCTGACGTTTCAAATACGCACAAACTAAAATATCACTAATATTAAAATTATCCATAACGTATTAGACTTCACTCAAATATCATTCGTGTAAACAAAATATTTTAAGCATCGTTTTTCAGGTGAATAGGATACGCCCGTGATATGTTTTTGGGTAATGTGACCCGTTTATCCAACTCATCAGCAATTGTTAATTTAATTCAGCAGTTTTGACAGCTTTCATTGTATATAATGAAATATTCAAATCCTATTTAAAGCACATCAGAGTCTTCGGGTAATATCGTTAACAATAGATTTCTTGAGATGAATATATGTATGTTTTATCACTTTTATGATATAGGCTTGATAAATTATCAGACTCTGCCGCGTCATCTCGCGGAATAGGTTTGTACGCTCTGTTTTTCGGAGAATACTGTTGGCGTAATTAATATGAAGAAGATCTCTGCTACAAATTATACAAGTTCAATAACAATTTATCTGAAATCATTCTTAAATGAAAATATAACTATGTGCTGCCTTCTCGATTTAGTTCAATGTAGTTATTATTACGCGTTTTACGAGCGAGCGAGAGTTTATTTCGTTCGTCAAACCATAAACATATATATGCAAACCTATATAAATATTAATAAGACAAATGCTTAGGTGTATGACTGGGAGGCAACGATACGACCTTTTGGGGTCTTCAGAGTCTTTCGCCCCTCATTCAATTATATGATAAAAGTAGATTTGTCTTGCTGGCGTAAAGAAAGAGCCTGAAGAAGAAGAATGAAATGTCTGTGAATAAATTTGCACAAATGTTGGTCTCAATTAGGCTGAGCTTTGTGCATTAGCCAATACATTACGAATATGCACTTGATAGCAAAATTGATGTACTTGCTCGTTGGAGAATACACATAGTAGGCAGAGTTTTATAATGAATTGGATCAGGCGGACCTAGGAGAAAAAGCTCTCATACCCCAATGTGGCGTAACATTGCTGCTAGTAGTATACAGGCAACACGCATAAACGAGCTCCATCGTGTGGTTGTTCGATATAAAATATTTAATGCTTTAAAACTAAGTTATAGAACATCAATTTTCCAATAAAAGTACCATCAGTTAAAACTTTAATATAAACCTTTTTATTCATAAAGCAATATACACTTATTTAGATTTCAGAACATGTTGACTTGCAACAGCTGCCAAACGAATTTAATACTTTCTGGTTGGCCTATTTTTTGAAAACGAATTTTCAGACCTTTTTATCTTCTTGCGATAATAAGGATGGGATTATGGTATCAATCGCCAAATTGAATGGCTTGTCATATAAGGTTCCATATTTATATTATTTATCCACGGGAAAAGGAAAGCGGATAAGATGTCTTGATCACATGGAGTGCCGCGGCCTCTCGACTGGTTAGGAGTTTATGTCGGGTATGGGATTAGTTAGTCAGTTATTTGTTTACCGATGCATGGACTTGATGATGGAGGATTGACTTGATTCTTTTGCTCATTTGAACCCTTCATTCTGCACATTCATTTCACTTTGCGGGATTAATGCAAAGGGGGATAAATGTAGTTTTTATTCAGCGACTAATAAATTCCCTATAGCGATACACATCTCACCACCAAAATGCTTTAAAAAACGTTTGTCAAGTGTCCCACTGTACCCCACCTGTAGGGCACATTAGGACAGACCCTGAGGCACAATGGGACATCCTGTTTAACAAAGTATGTCCTTAAAATAAACAAGGAATCAGCATTATCATCTGAAGAACGGGGGAATTCCAAATTTCGAAATCATCTAAAATATATGCTTGCACGTAATTGACAAAAATCAATTCCGTAATTACGGCAAAATCAATTACGTAATGACCCCGTAATTGCGATATTTTTCCACGCATTTAAACCTATCATAACAACCAATCGAATCCACTTCTTTTCCGAATGGGACATTGAAGTTGGTTTTTCATATTCTTGGCAGTACTACACGCCATCGGCAGATGTTAAAGACAAATATCAAGGAGTGAATTCAAATTAATTGTATTCTGATTTTTATCTTTTGTGTTAGCTTTGGTTTTCCTTTATCACCTTCGCAAATTAACCGTCCCATTTTTATGCGATCAATTTTATTTTATCATTACCGACACTGGTATACGGGTATTTATGGAAACGATAGTTTTTTAAAACCACCTTAGTACCGAATAAAAATTAAGGGTTTCTAAGTTATTAACCAACGACGAGCGTATTCACTCATTTGATTATACTTGCGATTTCCTCGCGACGAAGACTCGTTTTTGCAGCGTCTTCTTATTTATTTGAGTATAATTTAAATATCGAACTTATATGATATGCCTTCTCCAAAAATACAAAAGTTATATCGCAAAACAATGCATTTTGTGACATTTATTTTACACTCACGACATTTATTTGCTAACTCAAGTCGGCGATCCTATCGGCCAAGATTGACACAAGTTTGGTCGAGTGCCGGTGGTATTCAAGCAGACGATAAATCAAAATAAGTTGCCGCATTTGGTAAGACAGTTAATCATATATGGCCGAAATATTGAGAGGAATTGTGAAAAACATCATGCGCAAGGCCAAGTCCGGACTGATATATAACGATAAAACCGTTAACAGAACATCAAGATTTTGTAATAGAAAATGGATCTCGCACAGAATAAACACACTGGCTCATATTTGATTATATATGATAGCAGTTAAATTTTTTTGCGGCCCGCGAGGAATCCGTCGTTTTGCTGTTTCTCTGTCGTCTCAATCGCTTTACCGATGCCGAGAAGACGAAGTTGCGTTGGTTCATTACGCAATCTCTCTTTTGTCGTCATATTGCTATTTGATAAGCGCGACATTAATTATCACGGCGAGGTATTGACGCGAGTGATCAATCGCTCTTTTGGCTTATTTGGTTCCAATTCGTCGCGAAAGCTCTTCGTTAAATTTCACAAAATCGTCGTGTTGAAAGGTTATGGATATTTTCGTTTATACCCCACGTCTGAAATAAAACAGCCAAAAACAGTATGATATTCCATGTTCATATATCAAGTGTTGATATTAACATTAAAGAATGGTTAAGCATTGCTAATCCACACTTGGTGGGGAATTCCCACTATTTAAACGCGTGACTATAAAATAAAATGAAATAGAAACGGAACATATATACCATAAGTAACGGAAAACTGGAACAAGTAAATAATAAATAAAAGTAAAATGGATACAAATGTTTGATAGACCATGTTTGAAAGATTGATCTCCTGCGTTCATTAGTCATTTAACCCGAAGAAGTTGAAACCGGGCGTGTTAGCGTCCATCGGTCTTAACACAATTCTTCCCCCTATCTACGGTTATTATGTACATTGGCCATGGCCATGCTAGATAAGATGCGAGAGAAGTTGAAACCAGGTGTGTTGGCGTCAATCGGTCTTAACGCAATTCTATCCCTTATCTACGGTTAAGTTACGGGAGAAGTTAAAACCAGGCGTGTTGGCGTCAAACGGTCTCAACGCAATTCTATCCCTTATCTACGGTTAAGTTACGGGAGAAGTTAAAACCAGATGTGTGTTGGCGTCAAACGGCCCTACTCAGTTCTTCCCCCTTAACTACGTTAATAATTTACATTGGCCATGCCAGAGGAAGTTGATAATAAGTTAGTGAATGGCAACGCGTCATGCCCTCCTTCACCTACGTAACAAGAGAGAGAAAAACGGCTGCGAATACCGGAACTCTAACTTCTACTTGTTGAGCTTTCATTTTTCGCAATCGACGAAATTGACTGCTTTGAAGAAAGCTCGTTTCAATGCAATAATTACGACTTTACGGAATTCGTAACTTCCCTTCCGTAACTCAAAATAATTACGTTATTCCGTAAATTACGTGCAAGCCTATACAGACGGTGGTTTGTCGTGTTGGAAAAGCTAAAGTAAAAAAAAAATTGAATGGTGAGATTTTAGTTTCAACCCCCAAAATGCAATTTCACCTCATAGCTTGCAACAGTCTATTAAAGGCTTGCGTACTCGAAAGCTTTTGTTATTTGAAAAAAATTCTTAACTGGAGTCCGAGCTGAATTTTATTTAACTAGAAGATGAAGTCAACTTTTTTACATCCTCGAGTCGGAGTAGATAGTGAATTTTGTCTGACCCGCAAAATTGAAGACCACTTTTAATTTTTAGGACAACCCAATCTTCTCCCCATAGCCTCATCCAAGCCAACCACCACAAAATAAAATATCCGCAAATGTTTGATGAATACAAAATACTTAATAAGAGAAAAATAAATTGCAATTTCAGCATCCGATAGTATAATCCATCTTGAGCCATGTAAAGTCTTTTTTTCAAATGCTCGCTACTGGAAAGCACAAATTGTAAAATAAAAATACAAAATTAATTTTAGTCTCCTATATATATAACTCGTCAGTTAAATCATGGATAGTTAGGAGAAAATCCTCCACCGCCAAAACCTACCATCTTGTAACAGCAATAAATCGTAATAGTACATGATAAAACCGACGTGAATTTAGTCAAATACTACATTTGATCTTAGTTATATTTGCGAAATGATTTTGATGTGTGTGGTTTCATGATTTCATCAATTTGACTCCAATTGAGACGACTTTTTTTTTCGGGACAGCATTGAATCGATCTTTGACTCGGGTATCATACTTGGCATTTGGTGGCTTAGCAAATTGCTGGGTATATTCTAGGGCAGTGCTTCTCCATCTTTTTTATATCGCGGCCCACTTTCACGAATAGTTTTACCTCGCGAACCCCTTTAATAACGTTTTTTTTCAGAGGGTAAAATAAGTCAAGGTGCCGAACACACAACCCAAAAAGAACAAACGGAATGCAATGCCTAAAACCACTAGCATACAGTTTTTGACGTTTCAAACACAATTTTATGTCTTTGGAAAAATGACAAATCATTTTCGGTTTGCTCTAGGTGTGTCTGCTGCAAGTGACGCTTAAGCTTTGATTGCTTCATTGCTGAGAACAGCATAGCATAAAACGCATTGACGTTTTTTTTGTCACCCTCTGACACTAAGGTAAACCCCATATCAAGATAAATTTCCATGAACTTTCTTGATTTAGCCATGCTGGTTAAGTTTTAGTAAGCAACACAATCTCTTATGTCACACGTTGGCTGTAGAGCAACCAGCTCTTTCGCCTCAAATGAGAACGTGACCATTGACGACACGCCCTTGAAATCACTGTAGCTGCGTTCTCGTATTCATCATTGTAATGTAATAACTCGTATTTGTCACAATAGGTCTAATGGAGATAAATAAAAATAGTTTTTGTAAGCTTTTGTCACATTGTCATAGGCGGCAAATGTTCGAGCGTATTACAAAAAACGATATGAACCCGGGACCCCCTCTATACCCATAGTCCGCAATTCATAGTCATTTTCGAAAGTCCATAGTGATTCGTATCCGAGAGTAGAAAGAGGTTCCTCGGAGGAAAGAGGCCTAGTATAGAGGTCCTTTGACCGTTGATTCATATTTTCTATACCATCTATACCCATAGTCGGCAATTTATAGTCATTTTCGAAAGTCAATAGTGATTCGTATCCGAGAGTAGAAAGAGGTTCCTCGGAGGAAAGAGGCCTAGTATAGAGGTCCTTTAACCGTTGTTTCATATTTTCAATGTCCAACTCTTCAAGTTTTTCGGACTGCTTCTCTATTTCGGCATTTTGCCTATCCAATGCTTTTTGGAAACGTTTCATTTCTTGGGATTGACTCTGTATTTTAGTTTCGTTCGCGTTCAATTTGTCAAACAGTAAACCCATTAGTTTGCTTGTGCACAATCCATGTTGTTTAGTTCTTCCATCTTTACAGATGACATTCCGCAGGAAATCGTTTGAGAATTTTTCCAAAACAAGGGAGTCAAAAAGATCTGGAAATAGATTTACTCGAGTACTTGGGTCTGAGTTAATCCATCGATTCAAAGCAGCCCAAATAATCTTGTCATCAAAGCGATAAATTTCTTCCAAAGTCAAATATGATTTGAAAACTTCTACATCCAGTGAAAGAAATCCATTCTCATTTGCGATTTGAGCGAAGTTTTCAACCATAAACTCGTCCACTGATTTTTCAACTTCTTTGCAATCAAATTTAATTGCCATAGATTTGACGAAAAAACAATCTTTTAACGAAATGTTCCATTTATTTTGTGACTGAGTAGATGTCATTAAAAATATTTTTGGAAATGTAGCGTATCTTTCTTTCTTCCCACGAATCCAGTTAATTATCCACGGCAATCCATCCTTCTTCACGTCAACATCTATCCCCGACATATAATTTAAGAAGTCATCTGTGCTGATTTCCAAGAAGCCATCTTGCTTTATGACTTCGCCAATATTGTTCAATATGAAACGATCGACAAGTTGTTTGATGTTATGTAGTGGATACTGAGTCACCAATTCCTTCACAAACAAGCAATTATGAATCTCAAACGGAGAACTTCCGTCAAGATTGCAGTCTAATTTCCTTAAAAAAGTTGAAGCGAGGTTAGACTTGCAGTTATCACAAGTTGTAACGTGTAGATTGTTCCAAACTGTTGACTTGAAGTGGTCAGTAGTCAATCGAGAAATAGGAAAACCAAAAAACATGTCACATACAGAGCATTTTTTATCTGTTTGTTTAGCTGCCCATGAAGAACAAAATTCCCACAAACTTTCGGCGTCCAATTGCTCACCCTGACTTGTGATTTTGATAATATCGTTTACGGTAAGATATGCAATGTCGTTGTCATTTGTAATACTGGACAAATTATGAATAATATAATGGTCGCAGTCTGTTTCTAGTTGTTCAAAGTCGTATAATTTTGCGATTTTCTTTGTGAAGATGCATGAATGGAGACCTAAATTACTTTTGAGGAACTCAATGCATTTTTCTGTTGCTTCATCAAGTTGCCACAAGTGCGAGACTCGTATCACATCCGACACATTGCCCATGTGTATTTTTAAATTACCGCCATAAACAAAATCGATGCATTGCTTCACCCCCTCTTCAGTGACGCCAGCCATTTCCCAAAATCCTTGATTAGATTCCTGCATATCATTTTCGAACATTGCTCGGAAATATTCAGAATGAGAATCCAAAACCAAGCGATGAACTGGAAAAGTAGTTTGTCCGACTATAATTTTGAAATCACAGAATTTGTCCCTTTTAAATGTTTTCGCCATGTTTCGTATAATCAACGTTAATGTCTTTTCTCTATTTATAAAAAATAAACGCAATGAAAGTTACGATACAACAGTAAATAACTAACCAACTCAAATCCGGGGATCAAAGATTTATCTCTTATATGATTAGCACAGGCACTGACTTCTATTATTCTGCTACTGGATATAAAATATTAACTCTACTTTCACGCCGTCCTATACTAATGTGATAACCACAAATGATGTTAAGACCACCAGATACCCCTGATTACAATCCACCCATGAATCGCTGACCAGTAAGGAGAGAGTTTGGTTTACTGCCGTATAGCCAACAAAAAGACTGTTCGTTAAATACGCACTCTTATAAGTTGTTTGCTCAGTTTCACTCTTTGTGTGTTTTACTGAGATAGGCAGATCGATATCAGTTGTCTTGTTTGTTCATGTCAACAAAACAAGAGAATTTATAATGAGTTGGTGCGGCATGTTTGCTGTTCTGCCGTCATATGACTTCACCCTATTGTGCAACATTCGATTCGACAAAGCAAACTACCTATATATTATTACAACATTTAAGCATTTTGTAACTGAATAAATAGGCAGATCGATATCAGTTGTCTTGTTTGTTCATGTCAACAAAACAAATGAATTTATAATGAGTTGGTGCGGCATGTTTGCTGTTTTGCCGTCATATGACTTCCCTCTATTGTGCAACATTCGATTCGACAAAGCAAACTACCTATATATTATTACAACATTTAGGCATTTCGTAACTGAATAAATTACAACATCAAAACACAAGTTGTAACCCCCACAGGTTTAGGGGGTTCTTCCCCTAGACTAAAATTGTATTTAGCTAGAGTGAAAATCAACCTAATTTTTAAATAATTTATTTTTCCACCAATGCTGAAAACAGGTAACGTACATGCAGTGCAGTACAGAATAAAACAAGAGAGGTATGCTCAAATATATGGGCACGTAGCGCCACATAGTGGCGAATTTCGATGACGTAATAGCACACAAAAAAACGAATCCAATACAGAACACAGCTATTTTCGGAGTGCTTTTGCGAGTTGGCGCCTGTAAAATGGGGTATGTGTTTCAAATCATCATTATGATTCATCGCATACAACAATCTGTTTTTGGACACGTAGTGGACATAACGATCGTTTCAATATTATGTTGTTGTTGTTCTTGTTCTTGTTCTTGTTCTTGTTCTTTGACACGTTTTTAAAAAGTCGCTTTTCTCTTCGAATACTGGACCAATTGCTTTGAAATTTTCAGTGGTTAAAGATTAATTTTTTCGCTAGAAGGCTATTACTTTTGTTTATTCTTAAATTTTATATGAATCCTATGAGATATGATATTTCATACAAAATTTCGCGGTATTTATTTTTACTCATGGGAACACTGTTTTACACTTATTTCAAGCGGTTTCGCGATCGATTGTCTTGCTCAGTACTACAGCTACTGTAGGTCGGTACTGGTAAGTTGCCATACAGGTACCGTAACGCAGTGAAATTGACTTATTCCTTCCGCGGTATTACTAATGCTGCAATGCAAGTTTTATAGCCTATCGTATGCGGAACGGAATATCAGACCTACAGGTTCGGTACCGGTACTGGTAGCTCAGTACGTAAGTACGATACTGGTACTGGTGCCGGTACCGGTGTCTTACCACAATGAAATTACCGTAACTTATTCTTTCACGGTCCTACCAGTGCAGTAATGCAAGCGTTGTAGCACTTGTAGCCTACTATATTTGTTTATTTTGATGAGAGTCTACTGGAAACAACATAAAATTTGAAAGGGAAGAATTGTTCTGTGATCAATTATCTGTCCTAAAGTGTAAACAACATAAAATTTGCAAGGGAACAACTGTTCTGTGATCAATTACCGTATATGGCCTACAGTGTACAGGTAAGATGCTGGCTGACTGCTGACCGGTACTGGTAGCTCAGTACGTAAGTACAATACTGGTGCCGGTACCGGTGTCTTACCACAATGAAATTACCGTAACTTATTCTTTCACGGTCCTACCAGTGCAGTAATGCAAGCGTTGTAGCACTTGTAGCCTACTATATTTGTTTATTTTGATGAGAGTCTACTGGAAACAACATAAAATTTGAAAGGGAAGAATTGTTCTGTGATCAATTATCTGTCCTAAAGTGTAAACAACATAAAATTTGCAAGGGAACAACTGTTCTGTGATCAATTACCGTATATGGCCTACAGTGTACAGGTAAGATGCTGCCTGACTGCTAACTCCAGAACTCAGTACCGCTTGACACGTTTTCAAAAAGTCGCTTTTCTCTTTGAATACTGGACCAATTGCTTTGAAATTTTTAGTGGTTAAAGATAAAAATTTTTTCCAGAAGGCTATTACTTTTTTTTTCGCTATGACGTCATCAAAATTATGTGACTCTACGTGTCCATATATTTGAGCATAGCTCTCTTGTTTTCAAAAGTACCGGTAAAGAATTTTAGCCTAGTCTATCACAACTATTTCTACACTAATTTTTTTATTGCTGCAATTAAATTAAAACTCCTAGAAAGACAGAGTGATCATTGAATTATCTGATTTATATGCAAACTGAAAACTAACGAATAGAGTTCAAAAACGAGGTAATGTTTACGACCACGCTTGAAAATCTGTCTGAGTGGATGCGAAAAGGGAGCATTGTGACGTCACTTTTTAATCTTGCTGATTGGCCAATGTCACGGAGTAAACAAGAAAGTCGATGGATGCTCGGGGAAAGGTCCATACCCGGAATAGAGTCAGAAGGTTCACGGGCATTGTTACTTTTCCTGAAAACTTATTGATGTGAGGCCTGGTTTCCAATATTGATAACTACAAAAACAAAAAATCGAAGTAGGCTGGATGTAAGATGACGGATGTCAATGTCGACCATATCTTCAATATGGGAACAATTAATGGCTAACAAACAAATATAAATATCGCAATAAATGGCATTACCGTCGTTTTTAGGATGTTGTCAACAAAAAATTTCCTAATGCGCGTATAATAATTTGCATATGCATAGTTCGTTTGTATGTATAAAGGTGGTGCGCCAAAATTTTGGTCGGGTTTTACCGGTCCGTCACTTGAAAAAGGTTGCCGACCACTGGGATAGACGACAATTGTTGTTTAGCGCAACCAATTCTTGTACAGTTGCTTTATTGAATTAAATTTATTAACTGAAGATTCTTTTTAACTGTGAATTTACTTGGGAAAAACTATCATTTCAAACAACAATATCATAGCTGAATATTGCCGGTGTGTCATAGACAGCAAGACAGGCTTTGGGGAGCGTATAAATGCAATGGGATCATAGACAATTTGCGGGGCTATTGAACTATCTGGCTTTGGCTTCCGCGGCGTTTATTTCAAAAAATAAAATCCTAATTTCAATTATCAGTAATGTGTTATTCATCTGTAATTGGTCCATGCGCCGCCACCTCTCGCTAACATCGGGTTTTCTGGTTCCATAACGTTTTATTACAGCCTTGAGTTTCTTAAACTGTTTTGAAAATAACCTTATTTTCAAACCTGCTTCGGTAACTGGCACAGATATCCTGCCTGTAACTAAAAATTCCTATTTCGTGCAAATAAAAAATTGTTAATGATGTCATAATATATTTTGCACAAGCCTGAAAGAATTATTATGACGTTTTTCGGAAAGGGGCTTCACAAGTGGCATAACCTAGCTCTAGTGCCCAGGGTAACATATCTACTTTAAATCCGGGATAGACACAAATGAAAGGGAACACTGAGACATGTTTATATAAGTTCTAAGCGCCAAATAACCGTTTTCTATTACTATACTCCACCTAATATATATAAATAAGATAAAATACTTGGCCTATAGCGACTCATATTGTATTTTCCATGCGCTGTGATTTTGATTCTCCACTATCTGACGCAGGTTCCAGTCTGAGTCTGTCGTGTGATTGAATTATATAGTGACAAAAGCGACTCATATTATATCTTCCATGCGCTGTGATTTTAATTCTCCACTAACTGACTCAGGTGCCAGGTGAATCTGTCGTGCGATTGAATTATATAGTGACAAAAGACATAGCAACCGAGCGTTCGTTTAGTATTCATGTGCATTCGATTTCTAGAACGTGAATTTGACTCTTTGTTTCTTACAGGAGAAATGGTTTATTAATATCATTTGCCTTGTTTGCTTGAAGCTGACAAAACAAATAGTTACTCGAATGTTGGTTCCGAATAATTTCTGCTCCGCTATCATAAAACTGCACCCTACTTTGCAACAATCAGACTCGGCGAAGCAAAACGTTCTCTTTTATTAAATTTTCCGATTCCGTGATAATTAAGTTTGATAACGTTCCCAAAACAGCAACGATAATATCGGTAACACACCCCTCTCACACCACTGAAATCTTGTTCAAAACCAAACGTGAGGTTCCATATTTATTTATTTTGATCTCTACGTAACGATTCCGATATGGGAGGTATCGTTGGCGTTTGTTATCGTTGTCACCATTACGAGCGACCGTTGATATAATTTGACAATCCCTATTACGTAATTCTGTTTTCGCAGTGACGTTAAATCTGAAATGACGTAGTGAGGCTGAATGACATATGCAAAATTGTTACGTCAAGGCCACCAGACTTTGCTTCATGCCGAACGAGTCCACGGACGCCATTTTTTGGTAACTTCGGAAACGCGGGACAATGGAGTCTTAGGTCAATTATTGCAGTGTTGTTGTACCAAATCGAATTAATTAGCTGTTAAAGAGGATTGAATGAAACTGGATGGTAAATTAGATTGTGGACGTCTAGCAATGAGCTATTTAAATATAGAACAAAGTGTTAAATGAAAAAAAATTATTTTTTGCGTTAAATTCAGCCACAAAGAAAAACATTCCATTATTTTGGAAATTCTCTGGCGATATACAGATTCGACACAGTACGATGCCGTCGCAACCACAGTGCAATGTCATTTGGTGTTCCAGCACAGCTTGGAGCAGAGCAGTTGGGCATGATAGAACTTGACAAACAATGAATTTCAACTCAGGAAGGAAAAAAGGAACAGCCCTTGAAGCGAGGTTGGCTGGTAATTTTGTCGTATACAGACCATATTCCATCTGTGGCATCATGCGAAATGAAATTGTCAAATGATTCAATATGACGATTAGGAAGACCAAACTTAATTCTATGCGACTCGGCATCTGTATAGTTCTCTTCGGAGACAATATAATGAACTATAAATATGATTTGGCAGATATTATGAGCTATCAACGTGTTCGACTAGATTTTCCTTGAAAACGCGACTTTCAAAATCTTCATACGAAACCTTAAATATTAGTGAAAATAAGTGGAATGTTTCAATAGTTGTGATAAAGGAACCCCATAGGACGTTGTGATAAAGGAACAACAACAGTGCCCCCAAGGTGGAGTCCGTTGCCTCGTTCATATTGTATATATATAGCCAATTAACAGCGCATTGCTGGCATGTACTGTACATATTGAATTGGTCATTACTGCAATACCTCAGGTGTTTCAAAAGTATAACAGCCCGGAAGTTCAATACATTCGAGTATTTTTTTTGATTATTTCTGGCCCAAGCCTCGTTTTTACTAGGTTTGTGTTTTTTGTAATTTATTTTTTTGTGTGTGCTGGTGGGCGGGCACATGATATCTCTCATGCTTTAAACTTTTTTAATGGTTTTGCTCGCCTTCCAGAATTCTCCATTTAAATTTGTGTATATTATGGAAAATTCGAATAAACTATTTATCTATCTATCCAAATGGACTTATACTGTACAGCTAGATGTAAAATGATGGATAATTTTCGAAAAATCATTGCGTTGGCATTGTACGGAAGACGTTTGTTACCGGCTAAAATCCCGTTACCATATTTCTACCCAATATTGATGGAAAAAAGAAATACAAATTCCAAGCTGTACACAACACTCTAAAGCCACAGTTGAAGCAAAAAAATGAAATTAAATCGAATAAAATATTAAGTTGAACAAACACTCCCAAAAATTATAGAAACTTGCCACTGACACCAGACTATCAGTCTCTTTTTGGTGGTGTGTAAAATAACAACGAAATTCAACAAAGTATTTACAAGTACTGCAATCGAAATACGTAAGGTGTAGTACATATTATGAGAGACTATTCGTTAAATCGACAAGCACTATAGTCCTAAAAAAATAAAGAAAAAAATCCTTGTTTAGATTAATTTTAAGTCATTTTAGTTGCTAAAAAGGTATTTAAAAATAGTTTGTATGTATTTCTTTAAGATTTCTCACATAGAATACAAGAAACATAGCTCTGGAATGTTAAAAACACTAAAAATATCCTCAGACTGTGTCATAATGAAATTTCAAGCTGTTCTATACCACAAAAAGTCGATTATGGGGGATACCCCAAATATAAACATAAAAATTAAAAAGAAAACATGTGATTCTCATTCAGTTTCCTGGCGTAACCAATCCGAAAATAATAATTCGAAGCCCGGAGCCAACAATGTGTGACACAGTTCTAGTTTTATTGTTCATTCTCAGTATTGAATGACATCACTTTCCACGAAATTATTTGTCAGGATATACGGGGTATCATTTTGTTAACTGAACTTTTTTTAGAACGATATAATTTATTAAAACCGACGCTCTTTTGCCCGGAACTGACGCTGCATTTCTCTGAACTCACGCTCCATTTCTTCGAACCGACGCTCCATTTCTTGGAACCGATGCTCCATTTCATCGTGTGGTCTTGATATTTTGTTAAGAAATCGCGATGTTTTCATGCGCGTTGTTGTTATGTGCGTTGCGGTCACGCGCATTGGGGGAATGTTCGCATGCCTTTCATTTTCCTCTTCTATTATTTGGTCCTCATACATTAATGCACTTTGTAACATTCCCATACCTCTGTATCGTTTCTGCATTTCAGTGTTTGTAGACCCTTTACTCCCTGGGATTGATTCTGTTTTTTATTGTTTTGATCACTCGATAATATTTGTAACCTCTCCACTTCATGGGATTGATTCTGCAATTTAGTTTCGTTCTCGTTTACTTTGTCAAACAGTAAACCCATTAGTTTGCTTGTACACTGGACATTTTGTTTAATTCTTTCATCGTTACATACAATATTCCGGAGAAAATCATTGGAGAGTTTGCCCAAACTAAGAGAATCAAAAAAATCTGGGAAACAATTTTCTCTGCTGCTTAGGTCTGAGTTGATCCATCGATTCAAAGCATCCCAAATTATTTTGTCATCAAAGCGATGAATTTCCCCCGAAGACAGATATTTCTTGATATCTTGCTCATCTAGTGTACAAAATTCTATCTCAGTTGAAACTTTTTTAAAATTGTTTACGATGGATTCGTCGACTTCTGTTTCGATTGCAACACAATCATATTTCTGGGCCATGAATTTGATGAAAAAACAATGCTCCAAGGATATATTCCATTTTTTAATCGACCTAATGGTGTTAGTGAAGATGAGCGGAAACACATCTATTCTTTCTTTATCCCAACGAATCCATTCGACTATCGGAATGAATTGATCTCTTTTTATATCGTTGTCGATTTTAGTCATGTAATGTAAAAAATCATCCTGGGGAGTTTCCATGAAATTCTTTTGCAGGGTGATTTCACGAAAAGGCGCGATGATAAAATTATCGACACGTTCTATGACTTCATCAACGGAATATTTTTTTGCCAACTTTTTCACAAAAAGACAGGAGTTAATTTCAAATTGGTACTCTTCTTCATCAACTACGTTGAATAAAAATGTATAAGCAAGTTGCTGCTCGCAATTGTTACAAGATATAACGTGTTCGTTGTGCCAAATCAAATCTTCAAATTGGGAAGTTGTAAAGTGAGAAGCGGGAAAACTGCGAAACACAAGACAAATACTCTCAGATTCTTCCTGCTTATGCCTCTCTGCCCAATTAGAACAAAATGTCCATAATTCCTCCGAACCTCGGTGACCTTTCTTGACCCGGCCAATTATTTTGATGACGTCATCTATGTTAAAGTCACTAATATCTTTGTAGCATATAATTCCAGATAGATTTTGTGAAATATAATCGTAGCAATCTTCTTCTAATCCTTTGAAATCATATAAATTTGCGATTCTTTTAATTTGAACGCATGAAAAAAGTGTCAAATTTTCTTTAAGAAAATTAATGCATATTTCAGTTGTTTTATCCAGTTGCCACATGTGAGAAACCTGCAACACCCTCGATACGTTCTTCATATTAATATTTAGTTCATCTCCGTACATAAAATTAAGACAATTCTCCACCCCTTCCTCTGTAAGGTCATCGATTTCACAAAAACTTTTTTTAGATTCCAGGAAATCGTTCTCAAACATTGCCCGGAAATATGCAGAATGGTAGTCTAAAACAAAGCGATGAACTGGTATAGAACGTTTTCCAACTACAATTTTGAAATCACAAAACCTGTCTCTTTTAAACGTCTTTTTCATGTTAATCTCTTTCAAAATGTTAATATCGTAGTAGCAGATTTTTAGTGCAGGAAATGAATAAGCAAAATATCAGTTTTAATAAGAGAGCAATGATCAAATATTTCAACATGAATGTCTGACATACACACACCGAATATGATAAAACGATCCGATAAAATGTGTTACGGAATGGAGGGTTCTCATACGTCATATAAAAGTGTCTACAAGAATGCAAATTAAAATGGTCAGAGTATCGGGTGACTTCTATCTACTCCTGCCATCTTTAAAAACGAAAAATTCGAATTCGATCAGTCATTAGTTGAAAAATTTCAAACATAGCAATATCAACAGCAATTTAGCAAAGCAGTTCCAAGTGTTCGGTATCCACGATGATGGATTTAATGACATGTGTCAGTACATATGGGTCCCAAGCACGTTTACTACATTTACTCGCCTAATATTATATATATATTAATAACAAATAAATCTAATCTTATAGCCCAATATACATCTAATGTACACTATTATCGCTTTGCGGTTATTTATTCGAGAATGCGCAAACACGATTAATCATAGAGCGAAGTGTGTTCTATCCGTTTACAGAACTGTACCATTCCATGTCATTTCCCGTACATCTCGAATCAATTGTTTTCGATATGGACTTGGATGAGCGAACCGGCAACAATTGCCAATAATATATTCTAATAAAATTTCAGGTACCTGTGCACTGTTGTAACTGCTACAAAATATAGAAAGTCGCTAACTGATGTAACATTGAGCAATCGCATGGTTAAATATTAAAGTTGAACAAACAATCTGAATACTTAACAAACACTCCGAAGATTTAACTGCTACCTCATACGACATCAGCCTATTTGTTCTAGTCTGCCATATAATGACTGTGCTTTTTAGGGTCGATATCAAAACCCTCACTTGAGTCAACCCTTGATAAAGACTGATCTCGGATTAAATTTAAAACCTAATCGGAGACCTAGCGTTAACAAATACTCAGTGTCGCTATGCTTCTGTTTGAAATCTTTGAAATAAAATCTAGATTACTGCGGTGAAAATGTAAAATCGTAGTTTGACAAAAAGCTATGAAACACCAAAAAGCAGTTCAAGTGTTGGCAACTGGAAATGAACTATATATATATTTAGTAGAAAATGCCGTGATTATTTCTCTCAAAACATATTTTCTTGGTCATGTGAGATCTTAGGTTCACTTTTGTTTCACCAAATTCTTTCCGTGGTGCAATAACAGTACATTTTGAAGTACGGAAAGATAAGTTTCATGGCGCTGATGTTGAGAAAATCACATTCAAATTTTCTAGAAGGCATTTTATGTGTAGAGGTGACATATTTTGCTCATGTTATACAGTCTACAGACGAAATGGGGATCTGTCTGTTGTAATGTTAGCGAAGTTGGACTGCTGACGTTATAGGACTGTGTGCGTGTAAAGTTTTCAATTTTAATGATATTGAATTTTGAATGCGTATTTTTAAACATAAAATATTTATAAATGACAATGACAGTAACCTAGCCTACGGTCGTATGAGTTTTTAAAAAAAGATTTTTTGCGAAAACAATCAACTAATTCCATACTAGACGTGGACTGGTAACCGGACGAAAAGCCGTGGTTCGCATATTTTTAAGCGGTCTTATCGGCTTCCTTCTTCCTAGGATACAGGTACCGATAATATGTAAATCCTATCCTAAATCATGTAAAACCTGTACACTCTAGTCTAAACCAGTGCTCGTCAACCTTTTTTGGAATGGTACACCCTTTCAACCACTTCAATTCAATGCATTTATTACAAAAAATCATAATTTTTTTGTACAACTATGCAAAACATTTTTGAACAAAGTTTTGATAAGGAAAGAATAATACATACACTAAAAATGACCCAACCAAAATATATAGACCTAAAATACTACTGAGTAAAATCAATGTTTTTTTTATTACATATGTCCTGACGTTTGGCATTTCTTTTGTGCCACCAGCTTACTAATATCGGGCTGAAATGATTTTACAGTACCAACTCTAATTAACGAGGTCACATGATCATCAGTTAATCTGGATTGTTGAGAATGTTTGCTTGATTTCAGTAATGCAAAAATATTATGTTTATCATTTTATGTATAGATCAGTAAACAAACAATTGATTGACTTTTTGGACCAGACATTTCTCGCCACATTTCGCGACATTTCCTGCCATTACGTGGCATAGGACCGCTTGAGTTATGATTGATATTGATTTTTAGTATCTAGATAGATAGTCTTATAATTATGATAATATACATAAAAGAATTTTGTTCAAAGTTGATCTTTAAAATAGTCATATTGACTGCTGGGCTCATTCTAATAATGTCTCCTTATATTGCATTCTTTCATTGTACTGATGGAAATGTGACAAATTAAACAACGTGCTTTAGAATTTTGAGAAATGTAGAAATATTCCAACTCCCATTTTTCTTCAAAAATGCCTCCTTCTTCATGTTCTTTGCGTTCTATTTAATCCTGGAATTTTGTTTCTTAAGTATTTATTTGCTAGCTTGGGGTGTATCCATAATTGGGTCAAATTGCAAACAAAACAATTTTAATTTTCCAAAACTATTTTTAGTAAATTGTCGTTGTCTATGTGAATGACCGATTTCTCTTCCCACAAAATTTTACAAATATTTTTAAGCGTTCGAGGGCCGCATTGGAAGTGCTCTTGAGCCGCATGCGGCCCGCGGGCTGCAAGTTTGACACCCCTGGTGTAGGCAGTGGTGGGATGCAGCCGGTTCTATAGAACTGTCTCACGGAATTATATGAGATCAGCAAACCGATTATCATTACTGGTTACTGGCTATGACTTTTGACAATAGAACCGGCGGGAAAATATGACTTTTGTGATAGAACCGGCTAACAACAAATTTAAATCCCATCACTGCGTGTAGGTATCTGTTCCACAATACAATGCTTATTGTGGTGTTATAACCAAGTTGTTCGCTCGTCGATTTCAAACTGAACTTAGGACGAAGCCGACCCGTAAACCCCAATCCTACTCACAACTTTGTTTGCAAAATGTTTTATTTGATTGCAAAATAGTTCAATAATTACAGCAAGTAGAAATTTATAAAAAGTAACTCCAAGTAGAAATAATAGACAATGTTCACGATTTAATGTTCACCAATAAAAACAAAATAATAACAGGGATTATATTATGATTCACACTGTTTCTTCGTGTATGTTACCATTTGGAGGAACTGGTTCGGCTGCCTCACTATCCCTTTTTAATATTACAATGCAAGGAAAAAATTTTGCTTCCCAATCGGCAAAACAAAATAAAACACAACACATATTAATAAAAATATTCTCAGACATAACATAGGTTCGAAAACGAAATGCAATTGCTATTGTTGCCATATCTGTTATAACGGCAACAATGGCTGCTGCGATAGATCGCTTCATTAATCTTACAAGATGATCAGGAGGTCTTTGATTCTGATGCAAATACTTCAAGCTACGTTGGTGCTTAATTAATGGAATCAGAAAAAGAGTCAGCAATCCAATTTGTATTTCAAGTTGGGTTCCAGCTAACATTATCAGATTGTAGTCGGGATGTATCAAGTCAAAAATTGGAATTATTCCGGCGACTATACCAGATATTATTATAAACAATCCCTGGAAATAACTACTTTTTTTCAAACATTCGGACGACAGTTTCTTCAAAGTTCTCTCCGTGCTGAACATCGTTTGACGAAACCACAATACCATGTAGATAGATGTTGTAAAGCAAATGTATAAAACCAACATGCTATCAGAAAGGTTTAATTGGATTTGAAGGAGTGTATGATTACATCTCTGATATATATCACCTTCACAAATTATTTCCGTGTCATTAAATATGCATACGTTGTTGCAGTGCAGCAGCCATTCTCTCGTGAAGATACTCTGTACGATAGAACACATGATCGCTGCTATGCCAAACAATCCTGCAAGAATGAGAGTGACATTCATAATGACTGGTAGGTTCGACGCCTTCAAAACGTCTCTCAAGCTTCGGATCTTTCTTTTGTATAAGCCTTTCCTTACGAATATAAAAATTTGGTGAATAGTGATGTAAAACATCAAAACAAACATTATCGAAGTGATGCAAATTTCAGGAATAGCAACTGTCATAATGGACATGTGTTCAAGATCTTGGTGATTATATCTATAAAAATATAGAAATATTAATATTACTCATTATACAGGTCTAGCGTTGCTATCAAAGCGTCCATTTCGAAATGAATTGCGCGGTGTCAACTCTGATAAGAGATGAAAAATAATGTTTAAAATTAAGATTTAATGATGTGAATTAATTCGTATTTTCATTTTAACCAAATACAAAGTTATGATTGAGGTAACTCCGAGCTCGTGGCGGAGTCATTCAGTGAATATATAACATTAAAAAATATAAAAGTTTATCATTTATATTTCGAGGGCTACTGAGGTCGCATAGATTGCGGTGGTCTAAGCCCTGACTGTAAATACAAAAGTGTGGTGGCAATTCAATTAAAAAAAAAATTGACAAATGCCATAGAAAGAGTGACGTATTTAAAATTCTTCATAATATTTGTCGTAAAGGGAATTACTGTGGTAACCGTAAACAAAATTACCGTATACTAAACATGAAAATTACCCCAAAGTTCTGTCTTTTTAGAAAATAGATTTTGCAGTGCGCCTAAATATTATATTTTGGTCCCTTTTTTAATCGTTGAAAGTATTGATAAAATAATACATTAAAAGGAAACCTCCATATATTCAAATTTGACGGGCTAAATATTCCAAAATAAGGAATCAGATGCGGTATCAATCCAATACTCGAAGTGTTCGAGTTCGGTCCGCCAGTTGAGTAGCCTTGCTCTACATAACCATACTCAATTACTATATCTCTATCAAGTGTTCCATTCTAAAATGTCTCTTTTTTCATGCTTTAGACTCGGAATCTATAGTAATATTTCCTATTTGAAATCGCTACTGAAACCTATATGCAGACAAAGCAATCAATAACAAATACCCTAAATCCGATTTACCTTCCCAAACGCGTTTTTACGACCAAATAGACGGTGGCTTAACCTGAGACAAAGAAGGGATGTTATGACGGGGAGATCCACATACATGCAAATATCGTAAAATATGACAAATAGTGAAAATGTATTCAAAACTACTTTTATTTGTTTTATATTCAATAAAACCCAGGATTGTGTGAATTAAATCGAAACTACCATTTCTAAATAATAAGGACTGTGGACGCAATTACAAAAAAAAATATATATATATAGCATTTCTTATTTGAAATCGCTACTGTATCCTATATGCAAACAAAGTAATCAAAAACAAAATACCCTAAGTCCGATTTACCTTTCCGAATATATATATATATGACGTTATAAGATATTTTCGGATTAACGCAAAAATACTATGACTTCATAGAAGAAATCGTTATTTGTTGAAAAAGGGCTTCGCGGATAGCGTAGATTAGACCAAGGATGCCCAACCCGCGGCCCGCCGGCTGATATTGAAGTTTGGTACAAACCTTTGCGGCCCGCATCTAATTTCGTCATGTGAAAGTGGCCCGCGAGACGAAAAAGGTTGGGTAGGCCTGGCGTAGACTCTGGGAGGGTCTCCCATCGCCTAAATCTGACCCTGGCCTAAAGTATTCACTCGAAATTTAAATTCATATATATATTAGTAAACGAGATTTTTGAGACTCCCTCGATTGGAACATAATGCTTAGTTTCTCATGTAGTTTCGCGTGTATGCCTTTATATTTCTCGTAATTTTGAATGCGGTTTGCTAAAAGTTAAAAAAAAAAATAACCTGAATTTGGCCATGACATTTTAGACAATGTGTAGGTTCCGGTAGGTTCTACAATACAATGCTTATTATGGTGTTTTATGTAATCAAGTTGTTCGCTCGTCGATTTCAAACTGAACCAAAGAATAAAGCCGACCCGTAAACACCGATCCTACTCACAACTTTGTTTGCATAATGTTTTATTTGATCTCAAATTATTTCAATAATTACAGCAAGTAGAAATTAAAAAAAAGTAATTCTAAGTAAAATTAATAGGAAATGTTCTCGATTAACGTCCACTAATAAAAACAAAAAGAGGGATGATATCATGATTACACTGTTTTTTCACCTGTGTTACCATCTGAAGAAACTGGTTTAACTGCCTCGCTATCCTTTTTACACAACACAATACAGGGAAAAACTTTTGTTCTCTAATCGACAAAACAGAATAAAACACAACACAGATTGACCAAAATATTTAAAGAAAAAAATGTAATCTAAAACCAAGTGCAATTCCGAGTGTTGCTATATCTGTAATAGCAGCAACAATGGCTGCTCCGCTACATCGCTTCATTAATCTTACTAATCTAAGGTGATCAGGAGGTCTTTGATTCTGATGCAAATACTTCAAGCTACGTTTGTACTTAATTAAAGGAATCAGAAAAAGAGTCAGCAATCCAATCTGTTTCCAATTTCAAGTTGGATCCCTGATATCATTATGTAGAACAGAATGTAGTATTTATATGCTAAGTCATCAAATATCAAGTCCTCAAATATCCAAATTATTCCGAAGAACATAGCTCATATTATTATAAACAATCCCTGAAAATAACTAAATTTTTTCTAACATTCGGATGACAGGTTCTTTGAAGTTTTCTCCGTGCTAAACATCGTTTGACGAAACCACAATACCATGTAGATTGTAGACAGATGTTGTGAAGCAAATGTATAAAACATATATGCTATCATATAGGTTTAAAATGATTCAAATGATTGTATGATAACATCTTTTACAAATATCATCTTCACAAATTATTTCCGTGTTGTTAAATATGCAGTGCAGTCACAACCGACAGACATTCACCGCGATATCACACATCATCGCTACTATACCAAACAATCCTGCAAGAATGAGAGTGGCATTCATAATGACTGGTAGGTTCGACGCCTTTAAAACGTCTCTCAATCTTCGGTTCTTTCTTTTGTATAAGCCTTTCTTAGTGGATACAAAGGGATATAGAGTATCAAAACAACCAATATGGAATTGATGCAAATTCCAGAAATATCAACTGTCATGATGTCAATGTGTTCAGCACTACTACACTCTAGTGCAGGGGTCACCCACCTTTTCGAAGCCGAAAGCTACTTTCTGGGTGCCGATTAAGCCGAGGGCCACCAGTTTAAGGCACACTTTTAAAAAAGTCAATTTGCTCGATTAACCTTCAATTATTGATAATTACTAATATTTAGTAAAAACACTGATAAACTTTAGGATTCTTCAGGAAATCAAACGATTATCACAACGTAGAAAATAAATTACTAGCAATGACACTTCCATTTTCAAAATGAGTGTTTTTAGAATTTATTTTAAAGTGATCACTACTATATTATCCTCGGAGACCACAGGTCCACAATGTACCTACTTTTTTACAAACACTCTGCATAACCCTAAGCTGAAATGAACTTAACAGTTGTAGTGCCGAATGTTACATTTGAAAATACATTTAACTAATTATGAATATCTTGTTTTCAACAAGGAGAAAAACCAAAATCGAACAAATCTGGTCTAATGCTCTCTACCAGGTGTTGTACTCCGGCGTGTAACTTGACACTGTAACTCTGAGCGGGTCTTGCAGATTTTCATGAGTAAAGCGTATACCGTGCTTAGTTCCTTGTGGAGTTCATATAAAAAAATGTTGATTCACAAAGATGGCTTGAACCAAACGCTGATCTCGTAACATAGGATTGCTGTTTGATTCAGAATGCGAGCTTTTTCTGCTAGTATTGCGCTGACCAATGGATTGTGACAAGATGTGAAATGTCTCTTCGCTTTGTCGTCGCTATAATCGCCCTGCAAATGAGACATACGCAAGCTGTTTTCACGGTGGTAAGAGGAAATCCACCTCCCATTCATCGTGCAAATGGTAGCTTTTCTTTCGTTTTTTTTGCCATTTTTCTTTAAAATTAATAATTGTATTATTGGCATTGCTGCTCCACAAATCAACGGACACGGAAAAACGCGGGTTCGTGGAAGGTGACATCTGTGTGATGTCATAATTGGGAGAATATTAAATGACCCGTCCCATTGCTGAGATCAAATAAAAGTTAGGATGATCGTTACCATAATAAATAACATAGTGTTGTTCGCAGTTCCCAAATAAGTGTGATTTATACAAGAATAACATGACAAAAATTAATTGATGCAGCTTATAAGCTTAGTTTGGAACAGACCTGCGAGCGACTAATGTGGTCTGCATGGGCGACTTGGTGCCCGCGGGCAACGGGTTGGTGCCCTCTGCTCTAGTGATATATATATATAATAAAAACAAATTTATTCATTATATAGGTCTGGCTTCAGATGAATAAATATAATATTACCTAAATATGGACTGATGAAAATAATTGCTGAAAATTAGATTTTTAACGTAAATTGATTCGTCTTTACATTTTATCTAATTGAGGCCTCTATATGCCATTGAGAAGCCCATCGTGGATTTTCAAATAAAATTTCCCACGGAACGACGACTGACATCGGATTTTCGTTCCGAAGTCAAGTTCATGACCCACTCGATTTATCATACACAGAGTAATGTGGTTGCTTTGAGTAGTTCTATAATTTATGGGGAAAAAATACATAGCTACAATAAAATGACCCCCATGAGAAGATTGCTGGACTCTTCCCGGCCGTAGGGTATTTCACGTAATCGGTGGTCGGTTACGTCTTCCTTCATCATCAAATCTATGCTTCCGAAAACAGATAACTGGTTAACTAATCCCATATCCGACATGGACTGGTAACAGGCCGAGAGGCCGTGGTTCGTCATATGATTAGGTCGTCTTATCGACATTTGTTCCCCCCGGGATAAATATGTAAATTCCATCCTATCCTATGATATATTGTTTACACTCTCCCAAGCAAACATTTTGAATTTAAAGTAATAATATTCAATTAAACATTTGACTGTTTCCAAAAACCACTGACTCTCTGATAAAGTGATGTATCGCACATATAGATAGGCTAACCAACTCTAGTATTTTTTGTTTTTTTTGCGGATTAGAACTTTTGCAAAAGCTTGAATCAGTATCTTAAAGACACGTCATATCCCAATCATATCGGTATAACGCTTCATAAGCATGTCACTGCGTGGTTAGCAGTCATATACTTATGAAGGCTTCAGTATTTGCTGCGCCGCTGCAAGGCACAAACTTCCACCCCGGGGTTCGAGATATGCTGTATGTCACAGCATTGCTTCATTTCGGGGCTTCCGTCTATGCCACGCAGAGCACAACACAACTTCCGCCACCCCCGACTTCCGTACATACTGTGTAAACTTGCACACAGCATGACATCCATCGTGAAGCTTCCGATTCATCACATCCGCTATTTTTTTTCCATCTTTTCTTACGGATCAGGACGACAAGTCTGGAATTCAGCCCAATTGCCTTCATACCCAGACTATGCCGTCGGAAGTTTATGGATCAATTAATTCTCTTTGCCATAGAGATCACCATTTTATGTACCACATTAAGAGGTAGACTTCCTTTCATCACATCCGCTATGTTTGAGATGGTATTATCGAATTTTGTTGAGTTTAATGCCATCAACTGGGCGTTTTAATAGAAGTGATATTTAGGGGCCGAATTGAAAGTCCAGGGTATAGAAATTTGATTTTGTGAATCCGAAATTACTCACTGTTATTTAAAATACTGTTCACTGTGGTGGTTCCCGTCGCGATTCTTACGGGCCTTTCCGTCAGCTCAAAAAGTTTAGTAAAAAGTTTTTTTGTGTACCTGAGATAGAAAAGCGAAAGGAGTCTCGATACATTTAGATTAACCACCTTTTTTTGGATTATGGATTACTCAGCCGTTTGTGCCTCAACAGATCAGACATCAAGTCAAACCACAATCAGACCGCGGACAGTATTTCTGAAAGCAAGTCACGAATTCGATTTCAGCGGATTAATGGATGTCCTGCACAACAACCCAACAACTACAAAGTACTGCGACCAAATAAGGGCATGTTACGAAAGCAGAAAGGGGACATAGATCTTATCCTTTGCTGCCACCGACAACAACAACACCAGTTGTCGCGACGATTTTCTTTGGGATACCGGTGGCCAGATAAGATCACGTGAAATCGTAATAGATGTGACGTTGCCAAGTCAGGCACCCATCAGAATCTCAATCAGAGACATTACACATGAGACACCGTATTCCAAAGCCGCCTCTATAATCAATAACATGGGATTTGGCAAAATTCGAAGTGCAACGAGGAATTACTACAGAGGAAGTCGTGTGTACAATGGATATACATCTTTTCTCATGGAGGATTTCAAGAAAGAGCGTATGCCAGATTATATCAAAATTGATGAAATAATGTGCAAGACGTTCCTTCCCGGGGAACTGTATATACCAACGTGTGGTCGATGCCTACAAACGGGACACATTTTCAAAGAATGTGAAAACGAAGCCGTTTGCAGGCATTGAAAAAAAACTGGCCACGTACAAATAAATTGTACATTACGGAAGAAGGAGTACCCTGCTCTTTACAACTCCAAAAATGGATGGTCATTGCCGAGACAGAGAAGAGGAGCAATGATATAACAACCCTCAGACGCATATCCTGCATGGAACCCACCACCAGCTAACAGGCAACAATCAGTCCCTAACTCTGAAATAGCGGGAGAGACGAGCACTCCGACGCACGCGTCAGAGAGAGGCAAGACATCCGTACCCGAAAAAGTAAAAAAAAAACAATAAAAAAGTCAATCAAGCGGAAAAAACAAATCACTTAGTATATCAATTAGAGAACAAGAAAGACAAAACAAAAGCCGACCTATTTGAGATCTCCTCATCTCAACACTCCTCTGATTCGTCAAAACAATCAAATGATTGGTCCGAATGTTCGGAAATCGAAAACGTCAGCCCAATAAGAACCTTGCCACCACCACAGACGAAGAACCAACAGACATCACGATTAGAAACAACATCGACGATCGGAAACACCCCCTTCTATCCACCACCAAAGGGAAGGGCATACTTCAAGGTGATGGTGCACAATTTTGAGACGCAGGATACAACACCGCCCTCGCTCTTCGCTGCATCCCCTCAGGAAATACTTTCGGCCCCTGCAAACATGGAAACCAACAGACATCTGCCTAACCTGGAACTGGACCTAAACGAGTCAAACGTGGACGAAACGGATAACAGCAATAAACGGTGCAGAGAAGATACAACTTCGTTAGAGTCCTCTCTGTCAAATAGTAATCGAAATAAGGAACTGACTGGTAAGAAGAAGAAATGAAGCGTGAGTAAACTTTAGTTCTGGAACTATAAAACTGAACGTAAATAACGAAAACTCATATTTTGTAACGTTTTCTCTGTTTTATATCATTTGTTTTTTCTGCCTACCATAAGCAGTAGGATAGTCAACCCCTAATACTACTCAAAGATGGCCGACGACAACATAATCCCAGTAAACGTGAATGGTCTTAAACGCCATCTAGCGAAAGTCAAATCCTTCATAGAACATAAAAAACCAAATCTTCTGTGTATACAAGAGGTGCATCGCCTAGACAAAGCCGCTGTAGAGATTTGGGCAAATCAGCTGGGATACAAGGCATTTCTCAATACAATAGATAGCGACGAAAAGCACCACGCCCACTTCTGGCAAGGTACCATGATCATGGTTAAACTGGCAAACATCCTAACGCCGTTCAGCTATACCACGCACATCATTCATCGCACCGACAATATAGAATATAGAGATTCGAGTTAATCGGCAAATAATAAAAATATTCAATATATACGCCCCGGCACAAAGCGGGCCCCGAAAAACCGAATTCTATGAAAACTAGTACGCAGTTCAGCAAATTACTGTGATACAGGTAACTTAATAATAGTTGGGGACTTTAATATCATTCTGGAACCGATTGACGCACAAAATAACAAAAATTTTAAATTACGACCACCCGAGAAAATTTTCCGCCGCTTTATACAAACTAACAACATTATGGAACTTTTAGGGCCAAATACCCCAATAAACAGATTTTCACATACAAATTCGGAACCCAGGGACGAAGAATTGATCAGATCTACTCCTCTTTCGACTTATAACCCTTTTCCAGCGGCTAAGCTCATATGAGAGAATATTTACGCTTAATTTTGTGCTCGGTAAACTACTGTTAATATCGCTCTTAGCTCTTTGTTGACTTTATCGCCTGATATGAGAGAAGCGATGGAACCTTCCAGCCGTGACGCATCGTGCGAATTCTATAAATAGCGTGGATTTCAAAATCGCCTGTCAGACGTCTGAAAATGTCGACTCAGCTCAGACAGGAAATACTCCTTTATAATGACTTATTGTTGGTTTAGCATGTATTTTCAGACATATATACTATCCCTGACCATCCCTGGCGCTGTGTTGTTTTGATAAATATGATTTTGACTGCTCCATAGTTGGCAGAAGTATGGAGATTTTTTGTAGTTAAAAAAACGTAAAATCAATGGTAATTTTAACGCGTAAATGCGCGTATGGGATTGTTTACGCCGTTCTACGCGCATTTCCGTCGAAAAAATTTAATTTTTTGCGTTGGGGGTGGTCTGTGCAGTAATAATAAGAGCTGTGACGTCATCAAAATCAGTAATTTTAGCCTTGAACTTGATACACCTGTAGATACAATTGTGAATTTCAGAGTAATAACCATTTATGCCATAATAGGCGTTTCGGTGATGTTGTGTTAGGAAAAACTTGACGAAAACGTTGAAAAAAAAATTAATTAATTAGGAATTAATTATTAACCCTCTACTGTACACAGAATTTCTAAAAGTCTAATTTATTTTTAGAAATTTTTGAGATATTTTTGCAAAAAAATTTTTTTTTCGGAGTGTAATTTAAAGATATATTGCTGAATAGAACTCTAGCACACGCTTTTAAAAATCCATAAGAGAAGCTTTAGGGCTTAGTGGTTGACAAAAAAAATAACTTTAAAAAGACCATGTCAAATAAATTGGGTCAACAGCTGTAAGAGAGATTTATACAGTACAATCTCAACCATCATCCACACAGTAAATACAATTTCGGACCACTTGCTATGCCCTCAAATCAAGCTCAAACAAACAAATAAAATCCGCTGGGGTAAAAGTACCTAGCGAAATAACACCACAATCTATGGGGATCAGAATTACATCGAAATAATAGAACATTTATATGATTCGGCCCTTCTCGAACTAGAAAATAGTGACTTAATACTGGATTGGTGGGATAGTACAAAACAAAAAATCAAAAAAGTCACAGTCGTCTATTCGAAAAATTTAGTAAAAAAGAAAAAGAACAAGATCTCCCAACTCCGTCATGAACTAAATAAACTCATAAACGAGGGCATGGAAGATAACACACTTAAGATCCAAAATTTGAAGGCAGAATTGAATCTCATGCTGGACGAGCGGAAGAAGCTCGACGTTATAATGGCCAAAATGAAAAATCTCAAAGACGGCGAGAAACCCAACCGAACATTTTACGAACGAATTAGAAAGAGCGCAAAGCAGATAACAATTGAGAGGGTCAAATATAGCAACGACTGTATGGTCCAAAGTGAGAAGAAAGTTCTGTCAACCATCGGAGAATTCTATGGAAGCCTGTGGGGATCTGCGTGTGAAACTGTCAAAGAACATCAAAACCACTATCTCTCCCTCATGCGTTCAATCACAATACCAGAGCTAGAGAAAGACGCCCTAGAACAACGCGTAACGGCTGAAGAAATATATACCGCTATAAAATTTATGAAAAACAGTAAGTCGCCCGGCATGGATGTTCTAAGTAGAGAGTTCTACGTAACCTTTTGACACACAATAAAACCGCAATTTACGTAATTGGTAAACAATATTATGACATTTGGTCAAAATTTCCAAAATCTTCAAAACTAGCCAAAGTCAAACTTCTATATAAAAAAGGTAATGAAACGAAACTGAAAAATTGGCGTCTCATATCCACACTAAATATGGACTATAAAATTATATCGAAAATACTTGTCAAACGATGGGAACCCGCTCTAGCTCATAAAATTGGCCCTACTCAAAAATGCGCAGTGCCACAAAGAAACATGTCGGACATACATTATTATACGGACGCAATAATCAGATAATGTTAAATAAAAAATATACCCGCAACGATGATACTTATTGACAATTTAAAGGCATTTGACAATGTTAAGCACAACTTTCTTTTTAGCATACTGGACAAAATAGGGATCTGGATGCGGCTTTCGAACGTTAATAAAAACATGTACATCAATAACAAAAGCTGTATTGATGTAAACGGGAAGTTAACTCAGGAAATTAAGATTAGACGCGGAATAAAACAGCCCACTAAGCATGCTCCTATATGCACTAAGCGTTGAACCTATAGCTAGGTCACTTCAGCTGAATCAGAACATACGGGGAATAAAACTGGCAAAACAGGAGCACAAACTCGATCAATATGCAGATGATATAACCCTCACAGTTTCGAACCAATCTTCCATCACTGAAATTTTCTACGAATTTCACAATTCCGAATTAGCTTCCGGACAAAAAACTAACAGAGAAAAAACCCAAATTCTGTGTATTACCAAATCATCATATAATTCGATTTATCAATCTCCCTACAGCCGATATATTATGGAAGACGTGAAGGTACTTGGAATGAATTTTGGACAAAAACCCCTATATAAAACATGGGAGGACATACAAATAAAACTAACCAGAATTTTGAACTACATAAAATTCCGTAAACTAACGTGGTTTGGCAAGCAAATTAATTAAAAACTTTCTAATTATGTCAATAATCATGTTTCACGCCAAGGTGAAACCTATTTCCCCAAAAACTTTGAAAGAAATAAACAGCGAGATATTCAAATTTCTATGTCATCCTAACAAAATAGAAGCCATCAGCAGGGCAAATCTACAACTACCACATGACGGAGGTGGTATAAACATGTTAAACATCAAAGAAAAAATGGCAGCATGCCGGGTAGAGAAACTGAAAACTTTGGTAAAAGGCGAAAATCTGGATCAATTCTGGCACATTAGAAGCTCTGTATTCTCTGGGCTCAAGAGTTAAAGAGATAAATAAGGACCTTTACAACAATTCTATGCCCCACGCTCCAGCTTTACCAGTATACTGGAAGGACGTCATGAAAATCTATAAGCTATTGGACTTCTCGACAGAAGAAAGACAGGCTGCAAGACATAAAAATATATACGCAAAACTGAAGAGCAAATACTATACTCAACCCCAAGATAACATCATCTGGGAGAATGTACTTCTGCTGGGAAACACCTCCAGGTTTGTGACAAATACGGAACGGATAGTCTCATACCGCATAGCTAGAGACGGCTATATTTTCGGTGATCGAAAGCGCGGCATGGATTTGGTCCAACTGGCAAACTTAAAATTCTGAATTTCAAATTCTGCAGAGCCCCCTACGACAACACGAAACATCTACTTTTACATTGTAATCCTATAGCCAAATATATTATGGACACTAATAAATTTCTCAACGACATTCTGAGCACCCCGATTTTAATTTCCAAATACCAGATCCTATACAACAGTTACAAAGTCCAAATGAAACAGCGGGGATAAAATGCTACGCCATCCTAAAAAAAAACATCATAAATAGAAAAATAACTCTCGATATAGGAAACATTTTCGCATCCCCCACCGACCAAAATTTAACACAGACCATCAAAACTCTTGTATTCTCTTCTATTCCACACAAAGAAAGCCAACGTGCTAGCTTACAAATAGTTTTATACAGTACACGCTAATTTTTTTGTGATTTAATAGTCTGGAGCCACTATCGTTTGTTTATTGCGTAAAAACTTAAAAATTGAAATAAAAAGAAAAATGTGACAACAGCCATAGAAGGTATGACGTATTTGTAATTCCTCGTAATATTTGCCGTAAAGGAAATTACAGTGTGAATACTGCAGCTGATATTATGGTTTTATCGGGATGTCAGTGTTTCCGGCCACCCTATTCATGGCTCATATTGCATCAACTATTTTTGTTACACACGCGATCACTGAATTTATGTAAATTAATTTGAATCGTAAACAACAATATTAAGCAAAACAACCACCGCAGTGTCGAAATATAAGATTTTGTGGAACGAAAGCCATTTCAGAACATTGTGTATCGGCTCAAACTGGTTTAAACCGCCTTGTTCCAGAAATAACTGACGTATTTGCGTAAATCAACATGTGTCAGTTCTTCAAGATATATTATTCAATTGCAGGCAGCGTTGAATGAGAAAAATCACTCTTCGCCATGCCAACATTATTATTAATTAATAGCTGCGTTCTGCTTTGATCAAGATTCCAAATATTTTTATCGTATTCTTGTATACCGTCCCTATTTCAAATTTTGTTTTTATTTTCAAGATTTGCATCTTAAATTTTTTCTTGTTTTTCATATTTTTCCATATTATTAATCTACGTGTTTTTTTCTTATTTCCAGCAATGGGATAAACAAGATGAAAAACTCAAAAAATGCAGATTTGACGACGACTCTTAGATATTGCTATATTTTCAATATTTTTACCATCCGATGTTGTGTCGGTTGATTTCTGGAACCATTGTGTATTATTGCTTTTCGACGAACAAATTGCCCCGGGACTTTATTAAATATAAATACTGAACCTGAAGTCGCTTGTGCAAGTAGAGTTGAATCAGGACTTGAATTACATAAACGTTTGAAATTGTGTACTTGAAGCAACTCCTTGTTATGACCGTTTCTATTTTTGTTCGGTGAAAGCTTTGATCATTATAATTAGTTTTGAGTGATGGAATACACCCATTCAAACAAACATTAAATGTCCTATGAACTAGCAGCACTGGATGCATGCATTAAAATAATGGATACTTCCCCGACCTTTGACCCCAATAAAACCCTCACGATACTTCACTGCTAATTTCTTATGCTCAGTTTGAGAGTGTCTTGCAGAATTGGCGCTTATTTGGTCTACATGTTCAACCATGAGTACTGATAACTAATTTAAGCATAGCTTATCCCAGAGTTTTCGGGAATCATTTTTTTATTTTCGCTAAACTAATGCTCCAAAGCAATGTTTGACCCAAATTGGGTCGGAGTGATAAGTAGGTAGGGTCGCAAACAGGTCATGGGGTCGGTGGGGTCGCTGAGGTATGGTAGAGGATGGATGTACAAAACATCTAAGATTTGACAAACCATGTTAAATTTAGCAGTTTGTACCATGGCTCACTGTAAAACAGGCCCATAGACATGACCAAACTCAAACGTCCAGTGAAAGATGCTCTAAAGTTTCATGAAAAATATATTTATTGACCTGTGGTCGCACTGGACACTTGAAAGTTGTATTTGGAGTCGCCCTGAAAGAAGCTTGGGAACCCCTGACTGGCGGCTGCAAAAATTGCATTTGATTGGTATTATAACTCATCGATCTTCTCTAGATTGGTATGTTGATAGGTATTTGTCTGTTAGATGCACGCGATATCTCACGAAGGCGAGGGTGAATCTGCTTCAAATTTTGCATGTGCATTTATCATAGCTCAGACCAGAAGCCTATTGATTTTGGATGAATCATTAGCGAGTTATTAATTAATTAGTGATGGGACACGCGATGTCACTATAGTGTCATGAATCGGAACCACAGTTTCGATCGATAAGTCTTCTGTCTCCGACCGATATTCTCGTTGACTTATTGCTGATTGGTCTTTGCAACGGAAATAAACAAGAAAATCGCGGGGTCAACCATGAGTACTGATAACTAATTCTAGCGTAGCTTATCCCAGAGTTTTTGGGAATCATTTTTTTTATTTTCGCTAAACTAATGCTCCAAAGCAAGGCCACTGTTGAAGTTGAAAAGTTGTATTTATTCGTCAAAATTAGCGGCCGACTCCATTTCTCTCCAGTGGCCGTTTCTATTTTTGAGTTAACATTTTTCGTCTGTCAAGCTCCTTATGCCCGACTGCTCAGCTCCGATCATTATACAGCGTCAAATCGGCGTATTACTATAAAATCTTCGAAAAAATGACCAAAAATAGTTCTACGTCGTGTTTGTGGTCAAATTTAACGCATTAGATAGTTTTTTATTCTTATTTTCGTCATATATTTAGCTAGCACATAGCTTAAAGTTCAAAAACCACCTTTTGGCTTCATTCTAGTCCTTATAATAGCTGACTTATTCGATGCGGTACAACAACACGACGAAAATTTCCCATACGGCTCCATTGTTTCGTGTTTCCCAAATATGGCACAAGATGGCGTCCATGAACTTGTTTAACATCAGGCAAGTTGGTTGTCGGACGTTGTCCACGTTCTCTCTCGACTGGTTACAAGTTTAAATCGTGTATGGGATTAGTTAGCAAGTTACGTACCCAGGTGATCAGCTACCTTCCCTGCGTGTATACCTTTTTATTTCTCGCAAATTTTGAATGGGATTTGTAAAAAGATTAAAAAAATAACTTTACTTCGACATCTTAAAAGTATGTTCTATAATATATGACTTAGTACAAATGTCATAACCAAGTCGTTCGCTAGTCGGATTTCAAACTGAACCCTGGACAAAACTGACTCGTAAACCGCGATCCCACTCACAACTTCATTTGCAAAATGTTTATTTGACCGCAAAATAGTTCAATAATTACAGCAAGAAGAAAAAAAAGGAACTTCAAGTAAAATTAATAGAAAATGTTTCCGATTAATGTCCACCAATGAAAACAAAACAAAAACAAGTATCATATTATGATTTACACTGTTTCTTCACGTATTTTACCATTTGAAGGAATTGGTTCAGCTGCCTCGCCATCTCTTTTACATAACACACTACAAGGAAACATTTTTGTTTTCCAATCGGCAAAACAAAATAAAACACAACACATATTGATGAAAGTATTTCCAGACAAAAAATGGATTTCAAAACCAAGTGCAAATCCTATTGTTGCTGTATCTGTAATAGCAGCAACAAAGGCCGCTCCGGTAGATCGCTTTATAAGTTTTATAAGATGATCCGGTGGGTTTTGATTCTGATGCAAATACTTCGATCTACGTTGGTTCTTAATTAAAGGGATCAGAAAAAGCGTCAGCAATCCAATCTGTATTTCAAGTTGGATCCCCAATAACATTATCAGAACGTAGTAGTTATATGTCAAGTTATCATATATCGGGTCTTCCAATATCCAAATTATTCCGACGACAATAGCAAAAATTATTATGAACAATCCCTGAAAGGAACTAAACTTTCTCAAACATTCGGACGAAAGTTTCTTCAAAGTTTTCTCCGTGCTGAACATCGTTTGACGAAACCACAATACCATGTAGATAGAAGTTGTAAAGCAAATGTATAAAGAAAATATGCTGTCATGTAGGTTTCGATGGATTCGAACGAGTGTATGATTGCATATCTCACATATATCATATTTAGATATTATTTCTGAGTCGTTAAATATGCATGCGTTGTTGCAGTGCTGCCGTTCTAACCGAACGATATTTAATGCGATACCACACATGATCGTTGCTATGCCAAACAATCCTGCGAGAATGAGAGTGACATTCATGATGACTGGTAGGTTGGGTGGCTTCAAAACGTCTCTCAAATTTGGAATCTTCCTTTTGTACAAGCCTTTTCTTATGAATATATAAATTTGGTTGATAGTGATGTAGACCATCAAAACGACTAATATCGAATTGATGCAAATTCCAGCAATAGTAACCGTCACGTCCATTTGTTCAGGAGTTCTAGATCTTAGTGCTATATAAATTAAAAAAGAAACATCATTACATTACCCCTTAATACGGTTGGGACCTTAGCTATACAAAATGAATTGCGCGGTCTGATTAAAGATGAAAATAATAACCTAAAAATTTAAGATTAAATATGTAAATTAATTATTGAGTATAAATGAGCGAGAATTACTACTTTGCCTAGCATTTGTTCAAGCGGATTCATATGCGTTCAATACAAGAATGCTGTAGTAGGAGTGAAGGTGACTATTCTATCCGATTCTAGAGCATCACTAACACAAATGTATATCTGTAACTTTTTCATTCATTCATTCATATGATCATATTTGTACAATGTGTACATTTATCACGTGAGAACAATAAACCACTGCCTGAACGAAACACCTGACGTTACCCGTTATAATGTAAAATAATGGAAGAAATAAAATATGACGGCAACGAGGAAGTAGGATTGATTCTCGACACAACATTCCCATATAGAATACCAGAGTGCGCCATTATACACAATTTTAGTTTTATGAGTATGAGCTGTGAAACCGGAATAAATGTTTTTTCTTAAAAACGAGTTGAACGCCATCGGGATTGATCTCGTAGTTTTATAGTCATTGAGGAATTAAAAAAAGCCGAGTATTGTAGACCTCGTATACATTTTAGAGCGTCAAATTGGCGTGTCAATATAAAATCTTCGAAAAAATAACCAAAAATGGTTCTACGTTGTTTTTGTGATCAAATTTAACGCATTCTATAGTTTTTTTTATTTTTAATTGCGTTATAGTTCAAACCGTTTAAACCAACCACCATTCGGCTTCATTCTAGCCCTTATAACTGCTGACCTATTCGATTCGGTACAACAACACATTCGCAACCGCAAACACATTCCATGCGGCCGCAGAACAATTTTACTCATAGCGCATACTAAACCATTAACAGGGTTGGGAGCCCGAGATTTAAACCATTTTACTAATACCGATGTCAGGATTGATTTTTGTTGAGTCAATGTTGCATATATAAACGTCGGGACGGTGCCGATATGAGAATGACGTCCTGTGATCGGTAATAGGAGAATGAATTGTCGTTTAGAACTTTAGACAGCACCCAGCCAATGAGATGATCGCGCTTTTCATCACAACGTTGCACCTTGAGCTCGCATCAAGAAACTCCTTAATTGGAGAAGTATTTCGTGCTTTTATTTTAGTAAAATCACTCCTCTATTTACAAGCGTGCGCCATACGATAGCAGTGAGGAACCGAGGAGCTAACTTAGCGCCGCGCAATTCAGTTTTTTTGCTAGGTCCCGAAATCAAAATTAAGACTGACTTGGTTGTTGTTTGACGATAGCACTAGGCCTGCTCACGCTGCAGGTATCGAGTAAGATATTTGAGAGGCTCAATTAATGTTTCAACATAACGGTTGCTTTGCTATATACGTGGCATGAAATACGTCCAAAATTCCCAATGTAATATTTATCGGCCGTCAACCTTGGACCACCCTGTTCTACAATATGATGGCTTACTATAATGCGATGACCTAACCTAATCGTTCGCACGTCAATTTTGAACTGAAGCCTGGACAAAGCCGACCCGACCAGTTAACACCGATCCTACTCACAACTTTGTTTGCAAAGTGTTTTATTTCATCTCCATTGGATAATTACAATAACTAAATAGAGGCAAATTTAAGTACGACTTACTAAGCCTAAGTAAATGACGCTTGTCGATGGGCTGATAAACTATTCTGTGGCGAACGTACATATAACAACGTTCTGTCTCGCAAACAGTTTTGATATAGATCATGAAAACCTCGCGCTTCAGAATTTTAGCATTGACTTCCGGGAAAATCACAATTGCTCACTACAAAGAACAGAACCAACGATCAAAATATTTCGCGACAGTCACGTTTATCGTGATAATGCAATACGAGGGAATACTCATATTCAGAAACTTACTGTGTATATGTTTATTTGCATCAAAACGGTAACGGTATCTGCATAAAAATTAAACAGTAGGCTGTAACAGAGACAGCATATATGTTCCAAAGTTAGACCTTACCGAATGTGCGACATACACCCCTAACTAATATAGCAGTAGTATAGGACTGCTGAGTTAAATGAGGGCAACAGACGAAAATATAATCTACAAAAAAAACTCTAGAACCAACACAAGAGCACAAAGTAAACCGCTCCCAAAACAAGTATTCAAAATTTTGTAATTTTTCTGGGGTCAAGGGTCGATGAAACATTATTCCATTTCTTGAAAGAACGGGTAAAAAAAACGAAAGATTCGAAATAGTGAAAATAGAACTCTTCGTTGTTGCATAGATAAAATATTGTAGCTATATATCGATATTTTCTTATAATTTGAAAAAATTAAAGCCCGTATTACGGAGAATACTGTTCAGTTAAAATGAATCAACATATTTGTTTTTTAAAGTTGAATGGGTAGAAATTTTTTAAATTCAGACAAATTCGTTTATTCTATCGTATCTACTTTTTAGGTCTTTTAAACGGTAAATATTTGAGACAAGAATTATTAGCCAGAAAAAAAATTTGAACAGATATCAGTTTGATAATATTTTAAACCGAGTTTATTTTGCAGCAAGCAGTTGGCAATTAAAACAACTCATTGTTCAAAATTGAATGCAGTGGCCCCTAAGGCTTGAGGCTCCTATAGGCTTCAGCATACCTAGCCTAATGATAAATCTGGCCCTGATGCCTTGTGCCAACTGAAAAATAAAACTGTGTTTCTGAAAGTATTTACAAATGCTGTGATTGAAACAGATAACCGTATCAAACTTTAAAAATGAAACTTCATTAAGTCAGGGTAAAGATATGCATTTCAGTATGAAATACCCAATACTGCTATGCTTATATTTGATTAGAAATGTGATTTTTGAAACCTAAACACAGCAGTAGCAATATAGAATAAACCAAAAGAATTATGATATTTGTAGCCAGTGTAAAACTAATTATGAAGTAAAGCAAAACATAGTAAATAACACTCAACGAATTAAAGTTGAACAATATATATATATTTGTTTACTCTGGTTGTTTGACTGATATTCAAAGCGCCCGACATAATAGGAGGCACGGTATTAGCGCTTCCTCCTGTTTGAAACAGCGTGAATTAACATCATACATTCATGAAATGGGGATGAATATGTGATGGCCTCAATAGCTATTCGAATGGTTTCCTCCGTGGAGCCTGTACAAGGACTGTGGGTTTAGCGTTTTTTCATGGAGTCGGAGTTCAACATTTTGAATTCGGTCGCAGTTGGAATTCCAGGCGTTCAATCGTAATAATAAGGGAAACGAAATAAACTTATATATACCGTTCTGGGAGGGCGGTGTAGAATTAATATCCACAATTAAGTGGGTAAATGAAATATTGCCACTCATCTATTATGTATATAATAGATATACATCCTTATATAAAGATTTGTAATATCATAAAAAAAATCTATATATGGCTTATTCAATCCGGTATTCGTTTTGGATCACTAGCAGTACTGACTTCACTGACATTTAAAGGCCAACACTGTCAGCCGAAATGGCTGCCAACAAGCGTTGCAAATGTTTCGGCGATAAAGTATTTTCACAAAGCTCAAAAGCTGGAGTCCAGAGCTTGAGCTGGTTTGAAATCAGTAGCTCAAGCTCCGGTGCTTCACTTTTCACCCGGGACGGGCTCCATCTACAGGAGTGGTGACTCCTCTACGGCCCATGGGCCGGAGCCACGGCCCATTTAATTGGGCCACATGGGCCGTGGCCCATAGCTTGATGGGCCGCGGCTCCATCAGAAAAAATTCAATTATCTTAATAAAATTTTCAATTTTTACCAAATTGTCAATATTCGAACCAAAAAAATATACTCCTGTAGTATGTGTACCAGATTAGGGTTAAGACAAAAAAATTCGGCGGGACGGCTCCATAACCATTAGGTTTTTTCCCGGTATTACCACCGAATAATAACAAATGCAGTTTAGGGGAAGGCGGACTTACAACTATTATGAGGAATCACTAGAAAAGTTCTTCAACTCGCATCGATATTCCATATTTCCATCAAACTCCGCATTCGAGAAGAAAGAATTTGTATCAAAAGTATCGCATAATGATAGGTCATTATCGCTAGATGAATCTGCCACCCATTTATTGTCCAGTATTTTCTTCAAACTGTTAAAATGACAGGAGTGCTTTTTCATTTCGACATTGTGCTCGCTCAATTCTGTCTTTAAACGTCTGATTTCAGTTTTGTTCGTGTCTATTCGAACAATAATTCCATTAGTTTGGTTGTGCACTGAACATGTTGTTTAGTTCTTTTATCTTTACAGATGATATGCCGGAGAAAGAATTGGAAAAGTTGTTCAAAATAAGCGAGTCAAAAAGATCTGGAAATAGATTTTCTCTAGTACTTGGTTCAACGTGGATCCATCGATTCAAACTATTCCAAATAATCTTATCACCCAATCTATAAATTTCCAACGAAGCAAAATACTTCTTTATATCTTGCTCATTGAGTGCACAAAACTTTTTTCAGTCGAGACTTTTTCAAAATTTTTTACGATGAATTCGTCCACTTCTTTTCCGATTTCTGCACAATGATATTTCTGTGCCATGGATTTGATGAAAAAAAATGCTTCAAGGATATGTCCATACTAAAAGGCTCTACCCGTTGCAGTCACCTTACAGGTTGGGTACCGTACAGGTCAACCAACTGCTATTTCGAACCAAAAAATAGTAGACAGTCATGCTGATGCAATCAAGGGTACCGGTAGCCTACCGTATGTCCGTACCGAAGAATTCACCTTCGATACGATGTTGCATTTTCGCCTAACATATATAGATATGTTGACACATATTGACCTCCAAAAAGCAATAAGGTGGATGAAGGAATGCAACAGGCCTCACAGGCAATTCAATCTAGGAAAAATCACCAGAAATACCTACGTGAATACCGAGGTAGGCCTACATAAATATTGTTTTTGATACCTATGATATATTCAAAATGTTAATTCTCATATGAAATGAATTTTCATACAAGCAATGCGTTCCATCATGCATTTTCATGGAGGCGATGGACCAACTGATGAATACCCTGACCCTATATCACATTCTTGTCGCCCAACAAAAAAGCACCATCAAATTGTGAGGTAAGGATTACTTATGTCATAATTTAACTTTGAATCCTAATTTAACAGGATCTGTCACCAGATACTTCATGTGATACGGAGACATGCGAAGTGAGAAAGGATTATCAGGGATCCAACCAGATCTGCCCCCAAACACTTTAGTTGAAACTGCCTCACAAGTGCTTCTGATGAAAATGACAGCGCTTTGTCAGACAGCAGAAAAATGTAAGTAAGCATCATCATTATTTTATTATGGTTCTCTGGCACAAAACAACACAAAAAGTCATCATACAAACAAAATGCAGAGAAAACTGGAAGTCGAGCATAACTTAAAATAGATTTCAAAAAGTACGCGGCTACCTACTAGAAAAAGAAATATTAATAATAAAAGGGCACGAGAAAATTAACAAGATTTAGAATCGGGCAACACTTTTAACGTAATTCAAAATGAGAAAACACATACTTCTTCCAGCATTGGTGTCATATTTGCAAACTGTAAAAATGACGAATAAATAAGGAAAATTAATGTTGAAGACTTGGGACTTCATGCAGAATATTTTACCATCCATTGGTGATAAAATGATGTTACTTTATGGAGGATGCTTCGCATGCATGCCATGTCCGGTGTGACCATGGTGATTGCAATATCATTTTTTGTGCGGACTGCAAAGTCACACCAAGCAGCTCCTGATACCAGAAGTTGGCCCTGCACTTGGTAGTAACTGTGGTGTGTGATAAATATCCTTATTTTGTTAGGTTGTTTTGCATTTATCACTGTCATATAAATTACAACTTGTTCATAATCACCTGATAACTTTAGAACCGAACCAAGTGGTGGGTGTTTGCCCATATGACTATATAACAATGAGGTAGTGCTCGGTGAGCGCAATTCTTCCATATTATCAGGAGATGAAACCAGGCAGCTTTAATAAAATAACTCAGCAGTAAAATCATTGTGATACATTATGTCTGTGAATGGAATTGTGAAATGAATTTAATTCTATTATTTCAACGTTTCATTGCTTTCATGGTTCTTGTTTGTTGTGCCTAAAAGCATATATCTGGTGTGTATTTTTATCCTATACAACACAATATCTGCAAAACTGTATAATTTGTAGTAATTTTCTTTGATTTACTTGCTTGTTCCTTCATCATATATTTTTTATAATCTGTTATATTCTATTTCTACACTGAATGAATAAACTATATTGTAAAACCTATCAGATACCCGACTGTTTTTGGTTGAACCGGTATGATTGGAACTCTGGCTCGATCTAACTTTGTGGGCTTAGCACCAACTACAGACGACAAAACTGTTGGATCTATTTTGTTCCCTCCATATAGGTTGTTACCAATGCTGGGTAAGGCTTGTACATGCTTGGCTCAGCAGAAAATCTTTTATTCCCTTCAATTAATAAATCTGTGTTTCTATGACACAACATGAACTTAAGTGCCCTCACCGTGCCTAGCATGTACAAATTGCATCAGAGACTTGGTGACTATCCAGCGACACCACTATTTGAAGATGATGTGGTGGCAGAGACTCCTGAACTTATCTATAGCACTTGGCTTTAAAATCTAGCGTTGAACCAGGATTGATGACTGAACCATCATGATTGTATCTGAACAAAATATTCATCTGTTCATAATTACAGATTGCTGTAGTTTGTACAATGTTTCCAAGAATGTATTTAAAAGACTTTTTAAACTGCCCCTGCATTTCATTTGTTTCTATACTAAACCCACCAATTCAGTCCTAACTTGGAGTCTTGGACGCTATCTATTAGTCTATGAACCATGGGATACGGTACCGGTAGTCACTCAGGTCTCCCAGTCCTCTGACATTCTTCAACCATATATGTTCAAATATCACTTTCCAATGAAAAGTTTTGTATCCTTCTGCAGCTGGTGGAAAGAAAAGTTCTTGGAGAACCAAGTCATAGAAAAAGCATCACTGAGTGATTCCATTTTTGTTTGTTAAATAAGCTTTTGGAACTAAGTTAGGTACGGTAACGGCAATGTGAAGCGGAATATCGTTAATAATAGATCACTTGACAATATGGTATAATTTTAGAAGCACGAAAATACCGCCATCACCAATGAAATGCCATTCGAAGGCCTTTAAAACGAGCAACGTACGGTACCAGTCTATCGCCCCACACAAGTCTGAATATTTGCAATGTTTGTCTGAGTCACTTTGGACTGAGCGACCAAAATCAAAACAATAAAGGTCAAAGGTCGGGGAAAGGTCCATTGTTCTCGGAGTCTCGAAACTTTTTATCTGAAGAAGAATGAAATCGATTTCGAGGCCTAGCCCACGTGCCGAATAAATGGGCTCCCGTGCGAACTTTTTAAAGATCCATCTCTTCGTCTCATGAAACTATTTGATCGTAAAAACGCATTTGGAAAGGTAAAATCGTACTCGGGGTATTTTGTTATGATTGCTCTGTCTGCACATAAAATTCAGTGGCAATTTCAGATACCAAACGTTTTTAAGGGAATCCATGTACAGATACATTTTAACAAGAAGTTTTAGCATGGAAATTCCTGAATTTTGAGATAGAGATATAGACTCTATATCTCTATCTCAAAATTCAGGAATTTATAGACTAATAATTGCGTGTATTTATATAACGTATTGGCGATCTCTGATAGAATAGGATTTCTATATTTATCCCTGTAGATAGGAAATTCGATAAGACGGTTTAATTATATGAGATTTGAGCATTCTACAGTACCTTTGGCTTGTGTATTGGGCTAAGTTTTCAATTGTATATTTTCTTCATTTCTATCGCGCATTAGTAACAAATAAAACGCTGCGTGACTGAGCTGTTGATATAATGGGAAGGTGTACATGTTGAACGCATGTCTTCGACGAGCAAGGTCTTATATATAACCCATGTCTGTTATAGTGTTCATTTATTATGCAAATGTTGTTACATATTCATCACTTCTGAGTGATCATTAGTCAGTTTTCTTAATTGTATGTGATTTCTATTTTTTCATTCTAAATGGATAAAAGTGGAAATTCACGCATTTCACCTATTTCAGACTAAAGCTAGGCCTTGAGGAATTGTTTTTGATTTTTCTAACTGACATGACAAAATCGTTGAAAAGAGGTGAAAAATGTGATGAGAAATAACAATTGGAAAGAGAACATTTCTAGTTCATCGCTCATTCCAGATATTTCAGAGATAAATTTGACTCGGAGATGTTGGAGTCTAAGAAAGGGTTCTGTGAAATGACCAGTGTTTCAGAGGATAGCGTAAAACAGTGCACTGACTTCATGTATTATGCTGAACTAAAACTTGATATGGATAATGAATTGGGGATGTTGGAAATATCTCATATTTGGCCGGTTCAAAAAGCAACTGAAATATGTGCTGAAATTTGAAAGTTTCTTCTGGTATTCTTATAAGGAAAAAAAACAAAAGTCTTCACAAGACAAAAAAAATAGAACAACCATACTATATCACACCTGACTGCTTCATCCAAAAATGACGTCACACTGGCGTAATAGAGCCCTTCGAACAATACAAACTGTCATCCAAGACGCGCAGATGATCACCCGAAAGTGAGCAAGCTATTTCACTTAACGGAACGATCCCGATATGAGGGAGGTCGCTGCCGTTAGTGAGTTTTTCATCATCAGCGCAGATGCCATTTTGGGCGATCGTAGGTACTTTGGCAAGCTCTATGACGTAATTGTGACGTCGTATTGATGTCATTTTTGGATGGCGTAGTCAGGTAGGGGTTAGGATTGACACGTGAAAACATTGTTAGGCTACGCCCACTAGAAGTTCCGTATGTACGGTACTTTATCTGACCCACAGATGAACCTTACTTAACAGCTTAAGGTTTAACTCGTTCTGCTGTTTTAATAGTCCGTTTTTATTTAAGTTATTGCTTTTTATCAATCGTTTTATCGTCGAGTATGGAATCGAAACAAACTTATACCGGTAAAAACCGCAAAATCTAACCGGTACGGCACAGTCGTGTCGTACAGGACCCGAGCAACAGAGATGGGAGATACAAATAATAAGGGCTAACTTCAACTTTATAACTGGTTATCGTGAATAGTGCAGTACTGTGACCGGTATGTTAGTCGTTGACTGTGACACTGTATCTCCAACAAATCGGTGCCAACACCTCAGATATCGAACTAACAGGACACCATTACCTAACAATAAAAGCACAAGCAGCGACTGAAGACAGTCACTGCGACACGGAGTTGCGATCACGTGACTATAACAACGAAAAGTTCAGGCAAAGTTTTGTTCGTTTCGTTATTTTCTCATTTTAGAGATTCAGTTTGCTTCATACTAAAATAAATTTATGATGTTGTTTTTTGGAAATTAACCACCAAAAAATTGGTTCATAACATGAATCTTCATACTTCAAATACGATATTCAGTTTGTTACTTGACTCCTTGCACCCCCTCAATCGTTGATCAATACTGACACCATGCGTTCACCAAGTTCAAGTTAATTCATCGTTAGGTGTCAGCATACAGTGAATTGTTCATGTTTGGAAAAGCTTCGACGAGGGCGAAAGACTAATGACGATGACTACTGATTAAGACAATCCTAATATTCTTGCTCAAAATCTTGTGAAAAAAACATGTGTATGAATATTTGTGTACAGAGCAATTATTCTTGATTGACCCGATTTTTAGCTGTAATTTGGGGAACATCTGGACTGTAGGCTATTGGCAAAACCCTTGCATGTCGCGCAGTCGTATCTGAAAACCCATGCTTAAAACACTATGCCAGCATTTTTTAACCATAGAGAAATTCTTCTTCGAGGAAGATTTTTGTTCTTTTAACAGAGGAAATTTCACTTTGTATATGCGTGTGTAGTATAACTAACATTCTTTACCTGTTTAGTGTCATTGCAGTAGCCTACATAATTATTCATATACACATTATAAAATACATTATACAATTCAAACAGTACAAAAGCCCGACTGCGAGCTGCGCGTATCACTAACTAATGATTGACGGCTGCGCAACAAATGAAAAATAATTTTTAGGCATAGTGACGTAACAAAATATACATGACCCTTGTTCAAAGTCCAGGATGTGTTCTTTATATTGGGATGGGATTTACATATTTTTCCTGAGAAAAAGAAAGCCGCCGAGACGGCCTAATCATATGGCGATGCACAGCCTCTCGTCCGGTTACCATTCCGCGTTAGGTATTGTATTAGTTAGCCAGTTATTTGTGTTCAAATGCATGGACTTGATATTGGAGAAAGCCGCAACCGACCAGTGGTTACGTGAACCACCTTACGTCGGCGAGGAGTCCAGAAATCTTCTTGCCTATAGTCAACCCCGCATGCCATTCTAACCTGCAAAATCACACAGGGTGGGCAAAGTTAACTCTTCGAACATGTAGTCCTATTTAGTAGACGCTAAACCTAAATTTAACAATTTATATTGAATTGTATTCCAATGAGAATCCCATTGGATGGGATGGGACAAGCATGATAGAAAAATATGTCCCACGGACAAGCCTGCATCACATTATTGTAAAAGATGCGCGGCCACACGGGTAATACGTGACGCGAATACGCTTTGGTTTTTCTCGCCCTTCCCCTGGGTGTAGCCTTATTATTACCACAGGTATTCTCACTTTTGCACAACCTAATTCATTTTTGTTACAATTTAATGTTTCACTCATTGCCAAAATTATTAAACGGTGTAATTGTCGGCACTGGCAAAAGAAATGAAAGAGGCAAACAACCCGTATTTCATTACAACAATTAATTATTATCGCTAAAAACACTAAATAGGTTTAAAGTTGTTAAACAATTTTCACCGATGAACGAATCTTTTCACGTTATGAATTTCGTGCAAGGTCCGAGCATAATTTGATGGTAAAGATGTAGCATTTACTATGTCGAAACGCTTATTTGACTTTTCAGACCGCAGAAACTATTCGAAAAATAACCGTTTCTGTGTTCGAGATTTGAAATAGTCGCAATTCCACCACGCTTTCGTGAAGTAGTACAATTTACTAAATTTAATTAAGGTTTTATTATTAAGTTTCATTACATCAGTGTTTGCGCTACCGCGCTTTTCGCCTGATTGCTGTCATGATTACAGATCGCAAGGATGAGCAAAATAAAATATTTTTATCGAATCGAACAATTCGAATCTTTTTCACGAATTGTCGAATATCAAATATTTTTAATACACATACAATGGGCATCCAGAATGCTAGGCATTCTGATGTTGGTGAGCTATTTCTGCCCGTCCTCTCTTTTTTTACAAGGACTAACTCTTACGCAACGTTTGGTTTTATATTTCTGGGAGAAATATGCGTTCATATGGGCAGCATATGTTAAAGACGGCTATTGAAGAGTGAATTCGGTATTTTATTCTGATTTTCATCTTTTACGCCGGTTTTGATCTTTCTCCTCACTGATTGTAAATTAACTATCCCAATTTTAAACTAACAATATTATCATTTCTGACGTCGGAATGCGGATATTTATAAAGACGATAGTTGACCTTCTTATGATTTTACTTTCCTTATTGTGTCTGTTTTATTTTCGTATTAAATCGTGAATAAAAACCCTGCAAAGTCATTGCGTGAATCCTGAATGTTATTTTGAGTTTAAATAATAATTCAATAAATCGGCAATACTGGCAATTTTACTAGTCAAATAATAATTCCTTGGTCAAATTTGGGGAATATTTCGCACAATAATTTGTTACCTTGGTTGACATTTTCAATTTTACAAAACGGTGTTGGCGCGCATTATGCAAAACTTAGAATTAAAACAATACCCAAATATCTGAATACCCAAATACCTGAAAAACGACTCCTCAACTTTGTCGTTTCTGTTTGTTAGCAAGAGCCGCGGGGTAATCCTTGTGGAATTCAAGGGATTGGAAATTGGAATTACTTAAAATTAATTCAAAAATGAAATCTTTTCGCGGCACACCAGAATCTTTTCGGGCACACTAGTGTGCCGCGGCACCCTGGTTGAGAACCACTGTGCTAGAAGATCGTTGCCGTCGGAGGGTGGTTCACATAACCCCTAGTCGGTTGCGGCTTTCTCCACCATCAAGTCCATGCATCTGAAACAAAAAACGACTAAATAATCCCATACCCGTCTTGGACTGTTCGAGAGACCGGATGTTGATTAAGCCGTCCTATCGACCTTCCTCTCATCCAACATAAATATGGAAATCCTATTTTATCAGAGTTCGCCAATACGTTATATACCTATCCGCAATTACTGGACTACATCTCAAAATTCAGGAATTTCCATTCTAAAAAGCTTGTTTAACATGCTTCTGAACGTAGATTACCTTTGAAGCGTTTCGTACGTGAAATTGTCTCTCATCGTCTAAATCCGACCCTGGCCTAAAGTATTTACTCGAATTTAAATTCATACAGATATACGAAATTTTTGGGACTCCCTTTGATTGGAACATGATGCTTAGTTTCTCATCGTTATCTGATGAACTTGATAATCAGCATGTTCGTAAGATTTTCATTCATATTAAAACTGCGTCTAAACATTTTTATTTCTCGTAATTTTGAAAGCAATTTGCACAAAAATAAGAAAAATAACTTGAATTTGACCATAACATCTCAGACATCGCGTAGGTTCTACAATATGATGCTTATTATGGTGATATAACCAAGTTGTTAGCTCGTCGATTTCAAACTGAACCATCCACAAAGCCGACATGTAAACCGCGATCCTACTCAGAACTTTGTTTGCAAAATGTTTCATTTGATCTCAAAATAGTTTAATAATTACAGCAAGTAGAACTCAAAAAAAGTGCTTCAAGTAAAATTAATAGAAATGTTCCCGATTAATGTCCACCAATAAAAACAAAATAATAACAGAGATTATATTATGATTTACACTGTTTCTTCACGTATGTTATCATTTGGAGGAACTTGTTCAGCTGCCTCGCTATCCCTTTTACATAAAACAATACAAGGAAAAAATTTTGTTCTCCAATCGGCAAAACAGAATAAAACACAACACATATTGATGAAGGTATTTATAGACGAAAAATACATTTCAAAACCGATTAAAAGTCCTATTGTCGCCGTATCTGTAATAGAAGCAAAAATGGCTGCTGCGATGGATCGCTTCATGAGTCTTACAAGGTGATCAGGAGGTCTTTGATTCTGATGCAAATACTTCAAGCTACGTTGGTGCCTAATTAAAGGAATCAGAAAAAGAGTCAGCAACCCAATCTGTATTTCAAGTTGGATCCCCAATAACAATATCATAATGTAGTAGTTAAAGGTCGAGTAATCAAATATCAAGACTTCTACTATCGGAATTGTTCCGACGACAATAGCAGAAATTATTATAAACAATCCCTGAAAATAACACAAATTTTTCAAATGTTTGCACGACAGTTTCTTCAAAGTTTTCTCCGTGCTGAACATCGTTTGACGAAACCACAATACCATGTAGATAGATGTTGTAAAGCAAATGTAGAAAACGAATGAGCTCGTATCGAGGTGTGAAGCGATTCGACCGAATGTATGACATCTCTCACAATTATCACAGTGTATCCATTCTAACAAAATGATATAACGTGCGACACTACACATGATCGCTGCTATGCCAAACAATCCGGCTATAATGAGAGTGACATTCATAATGACTGGTAGGTTTGACGCCTTCAAAACGTCTCTCAAGCTTCGGATCTTTCTTCCGTATAAGCCTTTCCTTACGAATATAAAAATTTGGTGAATAGTGATATATACCATCAATGAAGCCATTATCAAATTGATGCAAAGAAAAGAAATAGTACTTTCAATAGTAATTGCCATGAGGTCAATGTGTTCAGAAGTTATAGACCTTAGTTATAAAATCTATAAAAATAGAAATATCATTACTCCTTATACGGTTGTGGTTTTAACTTGAAGCGCATGGCTAGATCACTGAGTATATATTTAATTAAAATTATACAGAGTTATAATTTATATTGCGAGGCCCACTGAGGTCACAAAGGCTGTGTCCTGAGGCCACAAGCATTACAAAATATTGCGTGTTTGGTCAACAACAGCTAGAATGGTATAACACATTTTAGAAGAGCAATTGAATAAGCCGATTTCTAACATGAATATATGTTGAATAAATCCATATGTATTTACAAAGTCACGCATGCTTACTAACTCTAAATACTTTTACTAATTCATGAGTTGATGTATTTAATTAACGATGCTGTACAATACCCACAGCAGCTTATTATTATGGGGCGATCATCATTAGTTAAATAGGTAGGTTTGAGCTTCCTGCTAGTCGAGTTTGATCCATACATAATAAATTGAAATTGATTACATTTGACTGAACAATCTTTTAACATTGAACAAGTTTGCTCCGATTGACTGTTTCTCTAATTATGCTGGATTTACTTAAGGAGCAAAATCGCTATAGCGAAATATTCAATTTTTAAACGACGCCTATCCACGATTTTCGCTCAGAACAAGGCCCCATATAAGCATCCACTGATTCCTAGCGATAAGTAGATATGTAACGAGATACAATTTTAGGTAAAAATTCTAATTCTTTCAGGTTTGGCAATAGCGACCCGATCTATTACACCCTGGGCGAGGTGGGGACACAGACTTTTAACCAGGGATGTCTGCGATGCCACAATGTGAAGTCGTTCGTCATATGATTAAGCCGTCTTATCGGCCTCCCCGGATGAATATGTAAATTCCAGTCTATGATATATATATCGTTTTATACAGTATCACACGCAAATACTTTGAATTCAATTAACAATATTCAATTGAACATTGCAATGTTTCCAAAAACCACTGATTCCCTGATATAGTGATGTATTGCGCATATAGTTAGGTTAACCATCGTGGGTAGACTTGAGCCACTATCGTTTAGTGTATAAAATATAAATGAAAAGCAAAATTTTGCCTGCTACGAGGCGACGTAATTGCGTAACGTCGCTGCGTAACGAAGCAATTAAAGAACGTCGTTGTTTACGTCAAGTTGGCGCAGCGGACATGTGACGAATTGGAGAACATTGAATTAAAATTGCTTATTGTATTAGGTTAAAACTATTACAAATCAAAGTTTTCGTTATTGACTTTATCAAAAGTTTTCAAAAAGTTTTCACGCTTTTCAATTTTGCCGATTTTGTAGGATAATCGCGACATGTTATCTTCATTTAAGAATTATAATTAGTCTCCGAAATTGTTTTCAAACAATATAACACTTGTCTAAATATAATATAAGTTCGCGAGATATGAGGTTTCAAAGTTGCATAGATCATACGGGATGCCGAAGCCGCTAAACCGATTTCAGAGACAGAAGACGTTATCGGGAAAGCCGGAATACCGGCAATTAGTGTTCAAAAAGTTTTAGGCAAAGCAGCTACCGCAATGTCAAAATATCAGATTTTGTGGAACGAAGGCCCTTTTAGGAGATTGCGTATTGGTCAAAACTGGTTTAAACCACCCCGTTCTAGAAATACCTGACGTATTCGCGGACATCGCTATTGGTGGTGTGTGGGTTCGCTAGAAACAGAATCCGTCCGAAAATATTTCTCTCATTCTTTGGAAAAATAATCCAAAAAAAAATTCTGCTTTTCCTCAGTGAAATATAAGTTTACAACATTCTGCATATTCTATTTGTACACACAATATTAAGTTTAAACTCTGTGTAACAAAGAAAATCAGATTAAGTATTTTTTCTCATACATTATATGAAATTCTTTTGTTGTAGGAATTTCTTCAAAGTCAAAAGGATTGAGAATATCATTTTTTACACTATCATGAGAATCATGAGGTTGCAATAATAACAATTTCCATTCTTACGGTGAAACCTCTACTATACACAGTATGACACCAAATATTGTTCTCTCATACACATTTTTACTATCAATAGACAACGAGTTCCACTTAGCATGACCAATAACACTAGCTGCAATATTAACACAGTTTGAAAAATGTCTCTAACATAAATGATATTTCCTTTCATCCAATTGTCTACATGTTCTGGGTGAATAGACAATGGGATAACAGGATTTCCCCATAATATTTATTTCACTAATCGTTTTTTAACAAATACACTTTTTCTTGAAAAATTCAAACTTTTAAAATGATTCACGATGGTTGTATAAAATTTCGGTATTTTACTATTTTCAAAAATATGAATAGAAAGATGAAGCAATTCAAAATTTGATGTTACCAGTCGTTTATCATAATTATTTATGAATACTCTTGCTCTGTAAGCCCATGGGGCTCTACTACCTTCTAGTAACCAAAATATCCATTTAATTCGAGTTTCCATATCAATAAAACCTAGTCCCCCATACTGTTTACTACAACAACATATTTTTTCTACTTACTAACTCATGTTTTCCACCCCAAATTAGTTTAGTTAAATTTTTTCAAATATTCTTCGGGACACATTCGAATACAGATAGGTACCAAACATACTTTTGATAACATAAAAGTCTTGGCTATAATAATTTTACCAGTCATGCTCATATATTTTTGTTTCCAAATATTGATTGTATTACAAATTTATTTACTTCAACTCAACTTTCTTTTATACCATTCTCAGTATTTCCCATCCACGCACCAAGAGTTTTATCATATGATACGGTAATCCCACAGATTTCCAATATATGGTTTTGCTTTAAAGGACCGCAATATTCGTGATTTTTTTTTATTGATCATTGTTCATGTGGCATTTAAACTGTCTTTAATATTTCATACAGTGAATCGTCACAATATCTGCAAAACCTTTAACATTTAAAGGGCAACCTTGACGTGAACCTCTTTCAATGCGGAATTTTTCTATCCGTTTGTAAGAATAACAACGTTAGTTTTGTCATACAGTGTTTTTATCATATATATAAAGTTTTTTCAAAAATTCAATCGTTCCATAATTTTTCACAAAAATAGTCTATCTATACTGTCATAAGCTTTTTGACAGTCAATGGATAAGATTGCTAAATTTTTCCTATATGAATTTGCATAAAATATATCGTCTTTTAATTAAACTGATTAAGTTTTCATGTGTAGGGAATTGGTTGGCTCTATGAGTATATAATCGATTCCCGTGTTATTGAACACACGTTATCGAATGTAACCCCAATCTGGACTCCTTTAGAGGTCAATGTGTATTGTATTGAATGCCAAAGGTTCGTATATTGAAAGTTTCACAATCTAATCCAAATACAGATATATTAAAAATACATTTAACTCATAATGCAGTCAACAACAGAATAATATTAAAAGCACAATATAATTCAGCCCTCTCGGCGTAACCGGAAAAAACGTCATCAAATTGGTCGCTTACAAAGAAGGCTATATAGAACTTTATCTATGTGGCGAATCATAAAGTGACCTATTCCGGAGAATGCAACATACTATTAATATGGAGGGTTAAATAATATTATAATCCGTAGTTACAATCCACATTCGCTACACACACACCCCGTCCGACATTGAAAAAAATATCTTGCTAATTTTTAAATTTTGTAATCCGGCGGCCGAACGATGAACTTCTTAAAAAACGAGAAGAACTCAAATTAATAAAAGACATTGGTCAAGCGGGCGCACTTTTCAACTCAACCATATGCGCTATTTTACGTAGATACGCCACTGCTTGTTTGCCTCCATTTCACTATCAAATCTCGCTAAGTTATAAGCCTACTGTCAAATTACGGAACGTGCGACCTATGAAGGTTCTCTATCAGGTACCTTACTAAGTGCTATCAAACTCCTCCGTTATGAGATCATATACTTAATTAACACATCCAGCCGTTCAGGGCTTTCACCAAGTTTGATTGTTACACGAATACCGATTGTACGAATGTTTTAGAGAAAATCTAAGTCGGTTTACGAGAGAAATAACACACCAGAAAAAATTTATCTCGAGTGGTCTCTGTGTCGCTTCGAAATGCTTTTTATTGTAAAAATGAAGTTGTAAGGAAGTAAAACAAAATGGCAACGACACTTAAAGGAAGGGACACTAAGAAAGGCAAAATGGCTCTGATGTTTAAAGGAAGGGACTTAGAATCAAACAAAATGGCGGATTTGGTACTTATGAATTTAAATTCAAAATGGTTTGGTGGTTAAACTGTAGAATTGACCAAAGTGGTATTAGAGATTTTTTCGAAGCAAAATAATAAGTAAGAACAATTCCTGTACATTGAATAATGAGTGATTTGACCGATTCGTTCCAAGATAGCGCACAACCTGAACATAGTATGTATACATTGTTGGGGTTGTTCAGGTTGTGCGTCTTCTTGGTGCGAATACTTCCGGAGCGCCGAATAAAGCGTGATCTGACGGATTTTTACCAAGATGGCTCACAACCTGAAAATAGTATGTATACCAGGTTAGGGTTGTTCAGGTTGTGCGTCATCTTGGTACGAATACTTCCGGAGCGCCGAATAATGGGTGATCTGACAGATTTGTACCAAGATGGCTCACAACCTGAAAATAGTATGTATACCAGGTTAGGGTTGTTCAGGTTGTGCGTCATCTTGGTACGAATACTTCCGGAGCGCCGAATAATGAGTGATTTGACGGATTATTGAACCATTGAGATTGAACCTGAATCAAATTCTGTACGAAGTGAATGGAACTCGTGATATCTAAAAACGATACATTGATTAATACCAATTGCATTAAGTAATTACACACAAAAGAAAGTACTGACACTATGCAATTTTTCTGTATGGTTTTATGATTTTTTCCATTTTTATAGTATGGTTTTTTTAATGTTTCACAATTGGACAATAATAAAAGAAAAAAATGAAATACAAGACGATTAATAAAACGAGTCGATACATTGCGAGATACACACTATATACAATTTGCAACGGCCATCGGAACCGAGTTTGCCTTAAAAGGTTTAGGAATAAATTGAAGGGTTTGTTTCAAGTCAGAACTTGGGTGCTAGCTTATGAAAAATTTCTTAAAGCCTCAGGTCATAATAACCAAAAACATTTTGTGTCCATAAGCAGAATAACCTAAAAGCGCTATAATAAAAAGGATACTCCAGAAATATGTTCACCAAGATGGCGGACACCGGAACGTCGTATGTGTACCAGGTTAGGGTTAGGCCATAGTTTTAGGTATAAATACTACGGAAGTCACTTGCCTAGTCACCGAACTCGTAATAGAACTAAAATAAAAAAAAATTGAAATAAAATTATGGCCTAACCCTAACCTGGTACACATACGGTCTTCCGGTGTCCGCCATCTTGATGCACATACTTCTGGAGCGCCATAAAAAAAAAAGTACATTCAAGCGTACGACATCTGTGACGATATGACTTTGATGAGATGTGCAGGAATCTAATGTGTAACATTCATTTACAGGTCCAATAAAACTTACATCTGTGCGAAGCTACACGCGGTATTGTGAGTTGTTTAAACGTGTGAGTTTGTATATCTGCGATGAGCTATAGTTATTTTTGCCTAATTAGAGACTGGGCGATAGGAAGGTTCCATGTTATATATACAACTCTTTTGGAGGAACTTCGTCGAACCCCTGGAACAGCTCCATCAAACTCCAGGGGTTCGATCGAACCCAGATTGGGAAACACCGACTTAGCGTAATGCGCCACAACGCCGAGCCTGCAGCAATGGCCCCATTACCCTTGACTGTGTAAAGGTGTTTTTTTGTTAAAAGATTTTTTTTACTATCTCACAGGTTATTGTATCATTCGCACCCAACCATATATTTTAAAAGAACTCTAATATCATAGTAAAATGCGAATAACGATGTCTTGTTTCGCAAATTATTAACAAGTTGTAGAACTATAACACGCGTCGAGTGTGAAATTTTTTTGCTTTTTATCTAGTTATTCGAGAATCGCTCTCCTGTAACCTCTCCATCCACATGTAAGATGTACTGGAATATATTCAAGCACAGTGTGTAATATATATTCTGAAGAGATCGGACCTCAGTATATTTGAAGTTTAGTATGTAAGGTATCCGGTTGTAGTCCTACGACTTCGTTGCGTCCCGAGACTGCGCTTCCTTTTGTGTCCGCTTCAAAGTCTCTATTGAAAGCGTTTTGTATCTGAAATTGCCACTGATTTTATGTGCATATACAGAAATCACTAACAAAATACCCCCAAGTCCGATTTTACTTTTTCAAACGCCTATTTACGACCAAATAGTTTGTTTTGAAGGGCGAGAATCACATACCTGCAAATATCGTAAAATATGACAAACAGTGAGAATGTATTTAAAATAACTTTTATTTGTTATATATATTCGGTGAAACTCAGGATTGTGTGAATCGAATCGATACTACGATTTTCAAATATTAAGGATTGAAGTTCGCCATGACGTAATGTTACAGCCTTGTGTTTATATACTGTTTTTAAATTCAATTTACTATCAAATCTACTAGGGTGATCATTGTGTGTATGCCTACTGTAACAAAAATTACGCATTTCACGTAATTTTAAAAATATATTATGACGTCATAATAGAAATCGTTCTCGTTAAAGAAGGACTTTGCAAATACGGTAGATAACGTAGTCTAGGAGGGTCTCTCATTGTTTAAATCCGGCTCTGGACTAAAGTATTCTCTTGAATTCAAATTAATGCAGATATACGAAATTTTTGGGACACCCTTTGATGGGAACATAATGCTTAGTTTCTCATCATTATCTGATGAACTCGATAATCAGCATGTTCGTAAGATTTTCATCCGTATTAAAACTGCGTCTATACATTTTTATTTCTCGTAATTTTGAAAGCGATTTGCAAAAAGTAGGAAAAGTAACTTGAATTGGTCTATGACATCTTGGACACCGTGTAGGTATCTGTTCTTTAATATAATGCTTATTATGGTGTTATAACCCAGTTGATCGCTCGTCGATTTCAAACTGAACCCTGGACGAAGCCGAACCGTAAACTCGATCCTACTCACAACTTTGTTTGCAAAATGTTTCATTTGATTTCAAAATACCGGTAGTTCAATAGTTACAGCAAGTGGAAATTTGAAAAAAAAAGTAACTCCAAGTAAAATTAATAGAAAATGTTCCGAATTAATGTCCACCGATAAAAAAAAAACAGGTATAATATTATAATTTACACTGCGTCTTCACGTATGTTATCAGTTGGAGGAAGTGGCTCAGCAGCCTCGCTATCTCTTTTATACATAACACAATATAAGGAAAAATAATTGTTTTCCAATCGGCAAAACAGAATAGAACACAACACATATTGATCAAAATATTCACAGACAAAAGATGCATTTTATAACCAACTGCGATTCCGAGTGTTGCTATATCTGTAATGGAAGCAACAATGGCTGCTGCGATAGATCGCTTTATGAGTCTTACAAGATGATCAGGATGTCTCTGATTCTGATGCAAATACTTCGAACTGCGTTGGTGCTTAATTGATAGAATCAGAAAAAGAGTCAGCAACCCAAACTGTTTTTCAAGTTGAATCCCTAAGAACAATATTAAAATATAGTCCACATTCAACAAGTATAATATCCAAATGATTCCGACGACAATAGCAGATATTATTATAAACAATCCTTGAAAATATCCAAATTTCTTTAAACTTTTAGGCGACAGTTTCTTCAAAGTATTTCCGTGCTGAACATCGTTTGACGAAACCAAAATACCATGTAGATAGATGTTGTGAAGCAAATGTATAAAACGAACATGAAATCATATAGGCTGAACGAGATTGGACCGAATTATTTCTTATACCTTCTCTCACATATAGCATCTTCAAAACGTCCCACAAGCTTCGGATCTTTTTTCTGTATAAGCCTTTCCTTATGAATATAATGTAGACCAGGGCTTCCCAAACTAGGGTCCGCGGCCCTGAAAGAGGAGAGCACCAGTTTTACACAAAGTACTATATCTATTGTACTTTTCCAGACTCTTGATTTGAAATACAATTATTAAGAATAATGTGAAACAAAAATTTCACGATTCCTAATATACACATCATCATACTGTGTAAATAAGACAATGTCTCCAATTTTATTTTGAAAATATTACTAGGGCTTATTTTGGGGGGATGTAGAGAATAACGAGAATTTTTATTATGCCAAATATGAATACCGACTTCCATTACTTATAAATAGCACGTCTTCATTTAAACTGCTACATATAGATTATTAACCATTTGAAAAGTATAGTCGCAGTGTTTTTCAACCGGGGTGCCGCGGCATACCGGTGTGCCGTAGAATGTTGTCAGGACTGCCGTGGGAAAATCTTCAATTTGTGTGTATATGAGGTGTTCTGCCCGGTAGGGTAATCATGCAGTACTGTTCCATATCAAAAGGTGGCAGAAGCAGGTGGCGATTTGCAAGCACGGATGCAGCGGCAGGTTTTGTGACGTCATACAGGTGTCACGTGATACGAGCCCACATTCGACCGACTCATACTCAAGGTCATTCCCGTTCTTCCTGGCTGCGCTTTACATTTGTGATAGAGAAATTTTTGAAAAGAAAAAATGCGGACATTGTACTGGACCCTGTACAAAATCCGGGCCCTAGTATGAGTGGAGGTGAAAAGAAAGCAAAGACAAGGCAATACAACGAAAACTATCTTTTATTTGGATTTACTTGTACCGGAGATGCAACGGCACCGACTCCATTGTGCTTGGTATGTGGTGAAACGCTCTCCAACGGTGCTATGGTTCCAACAAGCTCAAACGACATCTTGAAACTAAACACCCTTTACTTCAAAACAAAAATGTGGATTATTTTGTTCGCCTGCGTGATCAGACAGAGAAACAGGCCACTTTTATGAGAAAAACCGCAAAGGTAAACGCGAGAGCCCTTAAAGCTAGCTGCCACGTAGCTGAACTTGTGGCTAAATCAAAAAAGTCCCACAATGTGTGTGGCAGAGCAATTAGCTAAGCTTTGCTGATCTACCTTTGGACAGTTTCTGGTTGGCAGCTGCCAAGGAGTTCCCCATGCTGGCCCCACAAAGCTATTTTGACATTGCTCCCATTTTCCACAACATATCTGTGTGAGGTGAGCTTTTCAAGCCTGACTGCTATAAAAACTAAAAACAGAGAAAGACTTAGAGCTGTTGATGAAGAGCTTCGTGTGTGCCTTTTATCGATCCCTGCCAAGATATCTTCTCTGTCTTCATCCAAACAGCCCCAGGTTTCACACTGAGTGAGAATAATAACGATTGTGAAATACTTTTTGTCCTTGTTTTTATTTGTTTAATATTGAAAATGTCCAATTAACATCATTCTTCAATATTTATAAAAACTCATATGAACAATATAGCATATTGTGAATATTACGTCTTTTTGCCACATTTTCAGATGTTGGTGTGCCGCGGGATTTTCTCAATCGAAAAAGGGTGCGGTGGCTCGAAAAGGGTTGAAAAACACTGCTATAGACTACTCATATAGTTACTCAATTATTCAGTGTAATGGGTGAGAATACTTTTCGCTGCATAGCAAGTCCAGCCTTGGCTCAATGTTTGTTTATGCAGGCCTAAATGATGAATTACGATGTCTGGCCACCGACGGCATGGTCCTTTTCCGAAATTGTTCACTCTTATTGAATTGATCAAACTTAGCATAAGACAGTGGTTTGTGTGGCGCCAAATTATCATGGAAAAAACTCATGACGCACCTACACGAAAAATATGCTGCCTGATAATCAAACACAATTTTGTCATCGTTAATATGTACTTATCTTATCTCGCTGCCTGTTTTTTAAAGCCGGCATTGTTATGCAAGCACACTCAAACCGAGTCTTACCATGCGAATATGCACTGTTATGCAAGCGCGGTGATTCTACTGTGTTTCCCCGAAAATAAAACCAAGCCTGAATTTTAGAAGTTATTTTGATATAAGCGCTCCCCTTTAAAAAAGACTTAGTCGATAGCGCTAGGACGTCGCAAAATTTCGTGATTCATAAACCTTTCAAACACCCATATCTTCTACTTTTACAGAAAAAAGGAAGTTCATATCGATCTTACCTGTGATGGTGTTACAATAAAAAAGTTTAATTCTAAAAATTCGGTTTTCTGTAGATATTGATTACTTTTCTTGGTTCACTGAGTCCTAGTCGATAGCAAGAAATTTCTACTCAGTAATTTTACACTATACTTTTTAAATGGTTAATTAATAATCTATATGTAGCAGTTATTTTAAATGAAGACGTGCTATTTATAAATAATGGAAATCGGTATTCATATTTTGTATAATAAAAAATCTCGTTATTCTCTACATCCCCCCAAAATAAGCCCTAGTGTTATTTTCGAAATAAAATTGAAGACACTGTCTTATTTACACAGTATGATGATGTGTTCATTAGAAATCGTGAAATTTTTGTTTCACATTATTTTTAATAATTGTATTTCGAATCAAGAGTCTGGAAAAGTACAATAGATATAGTACTTTGTGTAAAACTAGTGCTCTCTTTGCGGCCCCTAAAATTCGTTTCGCGGCCCCTAGTTTGGGAAGCCCTGGGCTAGACAACTTCATTCCCTAAACTAGAGCCTATTATTGCCAAGTTATAGTCCAGATTGTAATAAGTATTTGAAGGCACTAACTGACTAACGCAATGTAAAATTTGCTACGGTACACCACGCCTGTGCTGGGGTCTCGTGCAGCTCCGTACCGTACCTAACGTACCGTAACGTACAGCACAGGGGTCTCATGTAGTTTCGTACCTAACATACTTCTAGTGAGCGTAGCATGACAATTTTTTCACGTATCAATCTTAACCCCCACCTGACTACACCATCTAGAAAAAATTGCGTCATTACGACGTCACAGTGACGTAATAGAGCCCTTCAAACTATACGAACTGCCATTCTAAGACGCGCAAATGAGCACCCGAATCCGAACAGTTATTTTTCTCGTCGCAACGATTCCGATAGGAGAGAGCTCAATAACGTCACTCAGTTCTTTATCGTCGGCGCCAATGCCATTTCGGGAGATCGTACGTATATTTGGCAAGCTCTATGCCGTGATTGTGATGTCGTAGTGATTTAATTTTTGGATGGCGTACCGTAGTCATATGGGGGTTAGGATTGACATATCAAAAAATTGTTATGCTACGCCCACTAGAAGTACGGTATTGGTACTCGTAAAGCAGTACTTACAGTTTCAGAGTTTGGTGTTATTTAATCAGATACCGGTACCGGTACGACATTCATTTTACACTGTCACATCGCATTTTTGTTTAGAGTTACTAAAACAGTTACCGTACATACGGCGTTTACTAAGCAAGACCCTAAGATTGTGCAGTTAATATAATTTTAAAAAGTACGGTAGCCCCACGGCCTGCCGGTACGGTACCGGTACCGTATGCTAGAGTGAGTTTGAATATATTACGGTGTATCATAAATCCAGAAATCAGCAAATGGTACCGTACCTCTCAAATGTATGTATTGCTGTATTGGTACTGTAGTCACAATGCGAGACAAAGTACCAACAAAATCTGGGTCTCATGTAGTTTCGTACCTAACGTACTTCTGGTAAGCGTAGCATAACAATTTTTTTAAGTGTCAATCCTAACCCCCACCCGACCACACCATTCAAAAATTACGTCACTACGACGTCACAGTGACATAATAGAGCCCTTCAAATTATGCGAACTGTCATCCAAGACGCGCAGACGAGAACCCGAAATCGAACAGCCATTTCTCTCGTTTTCTCGACGCAACGATCCCGATAGGAGAGAGATCGCCGACGTTAGACAGTTCTTTATCGTCGGAGCCGATGCCATTTCGGGCGATCGTTCGAGTATTTGGCAAGCTCTATGACGTGATTGTGATGTCGTAGTGACGTAATTTTTGGATGGCGTAGTCAGGTGAGGGTTAGGATTGGCGTGTCAAAATTTTTTCATGCTACGCCTACTAGAAGTACGTTAGGTACAAAACTACACAAGACCCCAAAATCTTTGTTTGTCGATTACCGGTACGTGCCAATTCAGCAATTTGTTTTCTAAGAGACCATGGTTTTCTGAAATATGATTAAGCTGTGTTATTGACTTTTGCCTCATAAATCAGTAAATAGCAAAATATGGAAATCTTTCTTATAATTTGCACATAGGACTTCAAGTATACTTTTTTATATGACTATTATTATGGCTTTTGCTCCGAAGAGGGTGCTGTACATTGTTTATACTAATTATACATACCCCAAAGTACAGAAGTACCAGTAAGTTTAATGAGCTGGTGTTTCGTGGTTCACTCAATGTGATAAAAGATGTGATAAATTGGATAGGTATAGTCTACTATAGATACTACTGTACTATGATCTGTTGAAAAATTGTAATTTCTCATATAATCAGTGCCCTAAAAAGTACAGAAGTATGATGAAGTCTTTTGATTTGTCCCTCAACTATCTGACTATAGTAGGCTGTGTAGCTTCCTCCAACTGCTACTTTTACTAAGTTTTTTTAGGCATTGATAGATATCACTGTATTTACAGAGCATAATGTTTTGATTTGCCCGGCGATGTGATGCATCGAGCAAATCATTCGGAATATTCTCCCCACCGCACCCCTGTTTACCCTTTCGGGTTCACAGATACAAATCTCAGCAGCTATAGTTATGTGCGAGAGGATTGCTGGACTCCCTTGCTGTTGTAGGGTGGTTACGGCAATAAAGTCCATGCTTCTGAAAACCGATAACTTGTTAACTAATCCCATATGGACAAGGGAACATGGTTCGCCATATGATTAAGTTATGTTATCAGCTTCCCTTTTTGCCGACATAAAAATGAAATCCTATTTTATTAAATACTGGGTAACTGTGTATCCTCATTTTTAATTCAATTCACTGCTTTTATGAAATTATTTCAGTGTTAGCTGTCTATATTTAAGCAAATTACTTCTATGGCAAGCTTTAGAATATATATAAACTTCGGATAATAGGAAATACAAACTGATAGTCAGTAAGATTTCTTTTTTACCTGGATTGGATTAAAAGCAAAGGTCACCATCTTGGGTGACCTTGGGACTCTGAACCCTAAGGATATAACGTTGTCTGGGATTTACTAAAAAATGAACCCTTTGCCAGCAGCTGACATATCGAGGAAAAATCCTCAGGATGATTTTGATTTAATTCAAAGAGTTGGAAGTGGGACATATGGGGATGTATACAAGGTATTGTTTTTTTCACAAATAATAAAGTAACTGTTAAACAGGGATTTAGAGTAGGGGTGTGAAACTTTTAATACAGGACAACCAGATACAAATACAGTACGGCACACTATACAAATCGGGTGACATTGTCCCATTTCAGAAAAACCCATTTTACAGATGATCAGACCCCCCTCCTTTGGTAGACGTCTGTACATTGTTGTCCCTCAATATCGGTAATAATAAAGTATAATGAACTTGCGGAAAATACTACAAAAAAGCGCAATCTAGTAACGTCATCATTGAATTCCTTGGGAAAAAATAATTCGATTTACCAAAAGAAAAAATTTTTTATCGAAGCATTCGAGAGTTTTTGGCAAAAAACAGCAATTTTGGTCATGTGACGGCCGCGATTAATTTAGATTATTATTGAGACAAGCATGCCGCGATATGAAGCATCTGACGTGGTCCCAGAGCCCCCTCGTTTGCGAGACACAGAGTGTTTGTTTTATTGAGCCAAATGGAGGGAAATTCTTGGAATTTGGATAGTGTGCTGTACTGAAATACCTGAGTGAAACCACAAGCCGCACCTTTATATAACATATGCTTTCCAGTAGTTTAGAACCAAACTTTTGGTTATTGATTTTGTGACATGCACAAGCTCTGGTATACCCTTGCACTGCAAATGAATTGGAATTACTCGCCCGTTAGTTTAATAAAAACTTTCGTTTCGTGAGCAATATACCATTTAAAATTGGCACATCTTTGCATGTCTCACAATTTTCTTTGTGTGCCGCAGTTTGCACACCTCTGATATAGAGTCCTATAAAATTCACACCTAACTTAGGGTTGATAAAAACTATGATTCCAACTCATCATTTAAGGATAATTTGACTCCAGTTGTGAATTTGAGCAAATCAAATCTCAAAACCTCCTTTATTGACTGTTGATAACATTCAGTCAACATATTAGAACTTTGTGATTGTCTGTCGAAATTTTCACTCGATTCATCACCATAAACAGTCCTAAATTTGAATTTTCGACTTTGGATCCCGTTTCCAGGGAGTTTGAAAATATGATTTCACAGCTCTGCTTACTTTTGATTACCGTAAAATTCGTGTGTGAGATTTGACTTACGGTGTTTGCTTGAAAATATTTTCCTGATTTTCATTCATCGCAAATAGAAATTATTTACCCCAACGTCCCTTGAAGTGAATTTCAAAACATCTTGTATTCAAGAGATTTTCAATGTAAAATTATAGCTTTTAAATTTTTTCAGCAGCTTCATTGTATTTTCAATGAAGCAGAATTTGACATATTGTTTCTTTTGAGAGAGCCTTTTATTTATTTTGTTTCAGACATGAAATCACCCATACTTTGAACAAAAAGTAAAAATGTCTAATATTATTAAAATTGGTTGCTTGAGTGTTAGTTACCTAGAAATCTATGGTCAGGATGGCTTTAATATGGCTAGATTGCATCAGAATGAGAATAGAACATGAGTGCTGATGAATGCTGCTATGTTTCACAATGTTTCTTGTAATCTAATGATGGTGATCTTTCCTGCCTGAGGTCGTATTTGCGTCACGCCACAACACATTCTGAACAAGAATGCAGATACAATCGAAAGTGAAATATATTGTTCAGCTCAATAAACAAAGCCATATAACAAGCAAGCTAATGAGTCAGTCTGCAAGATATTTCCAACTTTGATATATACAAATTTCATAGCAACTATTTTGAAGTCTCCAAATCTTTTTTGAATTCCCTACTTAAAACTCTGTAATAGCATAATAAAGTTATTAGCGATTTCATTTATGAGTAACATCACTGATATTAGGACTATAAAACTCTCTTAATGATAATTCGACAAAAGGCCTTCCGGAAGGTCTTTTGGCCTTCCGGAAGGCCCTTTTAATCAAATAGTTTTGAAACCTGATTTCGTGTAGTTTGATTTTGAATTTTCTTTAGCTTATGGTATTAATTGATTGCCAGTTACTCATGAACACAATCATGGGTTTCAATTTCTATAAAACATTTTAGTTTTTTATCACTGACCTATTTACTTTTAATAAAAATTTCAATTTTTTGAAAAACTTGAAAAAAATCAATTTTTTTAAATCCTCATTTCTCAGATAAAAAAACCTTTGTGATCTAATTTTTTCATGTTTATGAATTTCTTGTATCATGTTGTTGCACTGAAAAACTAAATTTGCTAACAGAAAAAAGCGCAAATACAATTTTTTTTGTAAATTATAAATTTTTCATCAAAAATTTTAAACGATCAGTTTTATAAGAGGGATTATTGTTTAACTATATTCAGTTAGGTACATTTTTTTCTCTAAAAACCCAGAACACAAATACCTAATACCAAAAAAAACTTCGAAAATTAATACTAACACAAACAACATGATGGATGGGAGACCCTTTCAAAATTTTTCTTGAAAAGGGCCTTCCGGAAGGCCCTAAGACCCGGTATCTGGAAACCTAAAAACCTTCTATATCAGTAATTAGAGAATGTACCACTATCAAATAAATAAGTAATATTATTTTAAGCCATGTTATCTGCAAAGAAAGTTACATTTTTCGTTTTTGATGGGAGGAAGGTGTTCCCCAAATGACAGCTGGGCATTAATTTTCAGTAAATGAAAGACGATCACTCATTGAAAGTCAGCGCCTACTTGGACAATAAAAATTTTGAATTTGAAATGTTTGCTCGCCATGTAAAGAATATCATGCAAGATTTAATTGATATGTTGTCTTTATTAATGAAATATAACATCCAAAGATGAGCATTTATTAGTAGAAAACCCATGTTGCTCTAAATTGACAGTGGTCACAAGAGCGCATTAGTTACGCATCTTAGAAGGATCCAAAGGATCCAGTACCCACATTATAATGATGAAAGTGACATATTTCAAATAAGTTTCTGCTACTTGCAGTCTAGGGATATTTCCAGAGTGCCATTCTCATTTTGTTTCTAGCTAGTTAAAATTATCCTTTCATCAAATCTATCTGCAAAAAAATTTCGAAGTTTGGATGGGCAACTTACTATACCATTAATAATTCATCCTAAGGCTCTGTCTCCACTTTGCCTATCGTTCTCTGCTGTAAGGGGATTGTATCCATGTCTTAATCAGACTCTATGTCTTATTAATCAGACTGTCACTTTCTTCGTCTGAGAATGAAAATACATTCATCTCTGTTAGTTCACTGTCTATGTTGCATGCTAAGAAAGCACTCAGCACATTCACTAACTTCCCTCTCTTTCTCAACTTCAGAATCCTAACTCTCAGTCTTTTTTGGTTGCTACCTAAACTGCTGTTTGGTTGTTCTTCATTCATTCAAACCAAAGCTACTCTCTGCATTGTGCTCGAAGTAATTTCCTAAGTCGAATCTTAAGTTCTTTCTATGTTCTCTTCATCTGAAACTCCAGGTCTTAAATCTTTATAGTCTATTTCACACACTGTAATATTATAACACAATTCACAATGTAATATCATAAAATTTCACTCTAGGTTTCTCTAAAAACTTGAAAAGTATCAACCCAGAAACCACATCCAAGCACAAATTATAATGATACTGTATGTAGTAGCAATCAATTTTTAAATTTGAAATATCCTTCTGTATAGCTTAAACTCAACCTAAATATATTTATTATGTTAATCAATAACATAAAATGATAATTTGTGTTTAATTTTGGCTTCCCTTCGAAAAAACAGGCTTTCCCTTTCAATATTAAAGGTCCACATCGACATATATAACTGATTATTTTTGTAGGGCCTTCCGGAAGGCCCTAACATTTTCTGTAGTAATGTCCAACTTTTATATATCATTAAACATTCTCTATTGCATTTTGTTTCTCAATAAATCAAGTAACCAACATGAAATCATGCCTCGTGCAAAAAAAAGTACCTGCAATTACGAAGAAAATATTTTTTGACACCGGAACAACAAAAACTAATCTAATATTCTGATCAATAAACTAGGTAACTTGCTTATAATTGGAGATAGGAAGACAAAATAATGACTATGTCATCTGGTAATCGCCAGGCTTGCAACTACAACTTTTATTGCTTTCATTTAAAGCCCTGTATTCTTCAACTTGGTCAAAATAGTTGAATAGTGTAAAAAAAACATAGGGCCTTCCGGAAGGCCCTTTTGTCTACATGTTTATACAAAATTTACGACATTATCGAGTGGTAGCAGTTCATTCCAATCACATTGCAATTGTTGTAAATCTATAGAAACTTGCAAAACAGTAAAAAAAAGTGCCTCGATTAATACCTGGGTTGCCCATAATTGCGATTTTTGAAAAATATATAAAAATTTTCATAGGTGACAAAAAGTTCTTATTTTCAATAGTTGAGCAGACTAATAAAAACTATATATGTGCAGTAGCTGTTAAGTGTCTGTAAATAACCTTTAATGAACTATTCAAAGCTGAAAAACTAAGAAGTTTTTCTGCTATATAGTACTGTGAAAATTTATTGTAAAAATGACCTAAAATAGGGCCTTCCGGAAGGCCCTTTTTTAGTCGAATTATCATTAAGACTATATTATCAATGTGATTGTTTCTGTGTCTATGGAATGTTTGGGAAGTCAATAAGTTCAGTTTCCGACTTCATGTATTTCACGGTGACCGTACATTTGAACCCACATACATTTGCACCCGTATATCCGCGGGTTCAATCTATATAAGGGTGCTAAAATCCACGGGTTAGGGTTAGTATTGGTTCAAATATCTGTAAATAAAAAATTTCTATAGATGTAATAGTATGCTGGTGCAATTGTCGTGGGTTCAAATGTAATGGAACCTTTTTTCACCTATGTCATATTTTCATAATATCGCTTTTCACAAAATACTATGTTCTGTCAATCTGTTTTTCGGTTGTCGATGTATAAGAAAATTTTTGCAACTTTTCATGTATTATCAACACCCTGTGGTATTTGAATGATAGTTTCTTTCATTTTGCCATACGTCCTAAATCTAGTTCAAAATGTGTTGGATTATTTTGCCCAAAGCAAGTTATAAACATTGAAACATGAGAATAAGTTTGGCAAGCTTGGCATAATGATAAGAAATCTGTATTTGTAAAAGATTCTGAATAACAAAACTACATAAGATTAAAACTATATTTTCCATTGGATAAGTAGCAATGTTTATTTCTTGAATGATATAACCATTATTGAACCGATTTTAACAGGCTCGCCACAATGCTACGAGTGAACTTGCAGCCATCAAAGTCATCAAACTTGAACCAGGTAATAATTTTTATGTTCTAGTTTTCATTTAGCTTGGCCTGTTACACGAAACCTATAAGGCCTGTTTGTTCTTGCTTTAACATGACCTACCCACAGGCTCATACTAAATTCCATATTGTTGCTGAGATGCTGACACTTGTGAAGTAATATATGGATACTAAAATGAAGTAAAGGTAGACTAATATTTATTTTATATAGATATAAGAGTATATTTGGAATTTTATATTTATAATGACTTACGGAAGTTCATGAAGATGCAAGCAAAATGAGTAATTCAATGACAGAAACAGTAGTGGCATATCATGCCAGTGTGAGGGCAATTCCAGTCATCAAAACAAATGATCTAATTTTATATATCTGGAAGGCATTTTATGTATTTGAGATTTACCATCATCGATTGTGAATGAATAAGGGCTTTCCCAAGTGACTCTACAGGACAATTTCAGAAATTTTGCATGTTGTTAGATGCAATATATTTTTACATTTTCAGCTACACACTCTGTATTGTTGTCCAATCAGTTGCTTTATGGGGTTTGAACAAAACTGCATGAAAGTTACACAAAAGACGTACTTAGTGGATATAAAATTTGGTTTAAAATATAGCGTGACTCTACAGGACAGCAAATCCACCATGCATTAACATTTCATTGTGTTGTGTTGTAAAATTTCGTGCTGGTACAGCGGGAGCCCTCAATAGTTTTTGGTGAAGTAACTGAAGGACCCCTCTATGTGCCACTCAAGTTACCCAATGTAACACTGTAAATCCATGACGATAATGTGCACATTGTACGTGACTCTACAGGACGTGACACTACTGGACATTTTTCCTCTTCGGAACAGCGGTCTCTATCACCTCTCAAAATTCTAATCGTTAAATAGGTACAGACATGTCCTACAGCATTGCAAACACTAATCTTCATTACCTTGAGTCCAGTTCATCTTTTTGAAATAAAATAGCTGTACCAAACAATCAAACACTTTTTGTTCAATTCATCACAAAAAAATGTCAAATTATATCAAAATTTCTACATTTCAGGCCATTTTGTGTAAACCATCAAAAACGAGGGTGAAATTTTAACTTTTTCCATGAAATGAATGCAGTTCAATAAAATTCAAGTGTCTTTTGATATAAAAATTACAAAACGATTACTTTTACTGCACTTTTTGAAAAATTATCAAATTCAACTTTTGCTGGGAATGGCCCATAACATGTTAATTTAACTGCTACAAAATCAACAGCAAAGCATTCCAAGAGAATGATTAAAGGTATCACATTACGTCACGACATTCGTGTTAGCGATAGTTGTAGCTCATACATTATTACTCGCTATCCATTTCAAGCAAGCAAACTAGACGATATCTTTGAAATGTTGGTATTTATAGCCTTGCGTGTATTCCTATAGCCAGTGAAGCTTGAAATTGTGGTGGGACTCTCGTAACTCTACCCCTTCAATGATACTAAAGTTAGCTTGTAGCAAAACATTGGAAGTTTGTTATTCAAACTGGCTTACAATCGGGAATAGCTATAATCGAAGGATTTACAATTTTGAAATATTATTTTTGAATATGAATATTTGATTTTGAATATATTTTTGAATATGTCGCACATCTGTGTCTGAGGCCGGTAAGGTCTTGAACATGTATCCTGTCTCCTTTATACCGTTTAACTATTATGCAGATACTGTTACATTTTTGAGGCAAATAAACATACATACATACACGAAACAGCATACATTTTAAATTGGTTCTTGTTAAATTAAACAAATTCTTTTATATTCATAAAAATAAAATATAGTAATGCACAGTTGACAGTATACACCTCTGCTTCTATGTTTATGTACATAATACTAACATACATATGTACTTTAGTTGGGATAAATATATTTTATGGTGTTCTATTTTTCACATTGTCAAAACCAATATGTACAACCAATCCAAATTGGTGCCTGCCTATAATACATACAAATTTCAGGTCTTAATTTTAAAAAAATTTTGAATTTCCTGTGTAAAACCCTTGTATTTCGGATCAAACAGCTCAATACAGTGATTTACTATCTTATTCATGGTGACATCACTGATATTGAGACTTTCATCTGACATATTATCAATGTAAAATGCTGGCAGACATCCAAATCGTTATTAAAATCCCTTTCAGAGATTTTATCAGATCATATTACAGGCTGTAAAACCTGTTTTATCATACTAGGGTCTTAACATGTTTTATTGAGTTGAAAATACAAGATGGTAAATGTTAGTGCGCTTTGTTTATATTGGATTACCACACTTTATGACAGATGACTCATTTGCCTACGTTTATGATGTCATACTGGACTCATTCTCCTATACAATTGGAAGGTGATCTGACAAGCCGAATTAACTTTATATGGGACAGAAACTAAAGTAATATCTATTTACTAGTATGTTTGAAAGCAAGTAGGCAATGTCATATACTATTATGAAAGGCTTTCCAAGAATTCCAATTCCATTAATATGCATAAAAATGAAAGGTTAGGGTTAGGCCATAATTTTGTTCCGATTTTCCCTATTTTAGTTCTACTTTCCCTATTTTAGTTCTATTACGAGTTCGGGGACTGTCTGTGTTAGTCAAGTGAATATACCCCCTGCCCATAGGTTTCAGTCCCTTTACACAACTTGATGTGAAGTAGGTGGACAAAATTAGTTTCCTCCATAGGTTCACACATTTCTGGAACATCGGAAAATGTTGGTCATATCACACTAATAAATTTTAACAGAATGATATATAAACATAAGATAGATATATGCGTTCAAAAATATGAAACAGTTTCTGTAAAACTTTTTTGATTGACAAAGCTACACAATATACTATGAGAAAAGAAGAATTCTCCAAGAAGTTACTGGCTGAGATTCTAAATAAAATGCTCACAATTCTCAGATTGTAAAGTTCACAATTTCCGTTCCCAATATTGAGTTCAAACTTCAAATGTCAAACATTTTGTTCAAATTCAATAGGCTACCTCTGGATTTATCTTTATGGAATTATTGCGTTATCACATTATGTTTAAAATTTGCATAATATCACTATTTCATTGGTATAATTTTTATTTCTTTTTATGGTATTCAATTCAATAATGTCTAATTATCCACAATAATCATATATCTATCGTTTTCTCTAGGTGATGACTTTGCTATCATTCAGCAAGAAATTATCATGATGAAAGATTGTAAACATCCGAATATTGTTGCCTATTTTGGAAGCTATCTAAGGTAATCAATTCTATTTAATAATGTTTCATTGTGAAGACTGGATTGCTTGAAATCCTTTGCTTTGGTATATCTGATTTCTAATGCACATTAGTGTCCAAATTTTAATTTCAGAATGCGAATGTTGCTATAGATAAAGCTAGCGTTTAATCGAACATTTCACTATTTTTTAATATTTGTCTCAATTTTACTTGAACGTATGGGAAAAGTGGGAAATGATTTTATGCTTCAAATTTCAGTGTTACTGTTATTTGACAAGTAGCATACACGTAACTACCTGTGGCTGTAATACAAGCGAACTAGCCGCATGCTTATGTTATGTATTTGTTATGAATTAGTTATTTCACCCTATATCTGAATACAACCATTCTATGAATATCGTTGTCTCTATAGTTGTAATAATGTTGGAAAATGTATTCAACAATCAACATGCTTAGTTAATTACCATAATTAATTCTAATGAAAAATGATTTTGTTGTGGATTATCTGTTAAGCATTTCCTTCCTAATTTCTATAAACCTAATGGGGTATAATATGGGCGTGGGGTATATTCTCTTGACTAACACAGACAGTTCCCAAACTCAAAATAGAACTAAAATAAGGAAAATCGAAATAGAACTATGGCCTAACTCTAATCTGGTATACACACTACGGGAGTACCTCAAATTCTGTGAAGCACTACATACAGTGTTTGATCCTGTCTTTTAATCAGCACAAACCAGTGGTTTTCGAAATCTAATGATCCATATCCCCCTTCCAACACTCTCAACACTCTGTAGTAGGCTTTTGGGTTCAGCCTTTGCTTATGGGCCTAGAGAACTCTTTAGTCCCATATCCAACGGCCTAGGTTGAGAACTCTGGTGTAAATCATGCATAATTTGCTGAAAAAATATCTCAAGGTTATAAAAGAATATTTTAGAATTTTAGCAAAACCTTATTTACTTCTTTCAGGCGAGATAAATTATGGATTGCAATGGAATATTGTGGAGGTGGTTCAATGCAAGACATTTATCATGGTAAATATTATTTTTGTAATTCATAATGCCCTGGTATTCATGTTATAATATTATGGTATTTGAGAAAGTCTGTATATTAAAAATGATAAGTTTCTGACTTTTTGTTGGTGTTACATTTATCAAAAGTCATAACCAATTACCGTAATTCGAATTTGCTACTCCAAATACTGTCGAAAATAATATTAAATATAATAAAGGGAATATTGAATGTGTATTCTGATTTTGGTAAGTACTCAACGAAGGAATTCGAAAGAATTTTCTGTAAGTTTACAGGAGTTGATTTTTTTATTGCAGATTTATCAGGCACGTATTGCCTTGATTTTATTTCCAATATTAAATCTTCGAGAGTTGAATGGAGTTCATTTTTTTATTTGTCAGATGGCAATTGATTGATTAAAATGGTCTATTTTCAATTGAAATTATTTCTAAATTTAGGAATTTCCCTCATCAAATATGCGAGAAAATAATTCCAAGTATTATATAGTTCTATCAAAATAATTTCAAAACACCATTGCCTTAGATATATACAGAATGGTATTCATATAATTCACCACAATTAGGATAGGTTGGCTGGTATAAGTATGAAAATTTCAACAATATTAAACATGCATTTAGATTCCGTTTAGATGTTTGCTCTAATTGACACAAAAATACATTTATTTGAACAAATTTATCTGTAAGTAACCGCCCTTTTTGTCATCAACCTCCATTACAAGTGAACACAGTACAATAAAGTTAAACAAAGGAATTCGACTGGCTGTAATTTTACTTGTGATACAAGAATGCAAAAATAGATATAGTTTTTACAGCTTATGGGTTGAGATCACAATATTAAGCACACAATGAATGATAAGGTTTATAGTTTAGACCAGTGTAATAAAATATTTTATTTGTTTGCACCTGAAAACATTCCATACCACTGATAAAAACGTTTTATGTTAATGCATTGTGTTTGTGTACCATAGTAGGTGAACAATTTTTTTTAAGGTAATTCATGTGTTCAAATCATGCTTTTTCCAAAATCCCCTAACTTGGGTTCAAAAACATAAAACTAATCCTATACCTAATAGGGTCGTTCCAAGCAAAAGTTGAATTCTATCAATTTTTTTAAAAGTGTAGGGAAAGTAAATTTTTTTGTATTTTTTATATCAAAAGACATTGGAATTTTATTGGACTGCATTCCTTTCACTGAAAATGTTTAAATTTCACCCAGGTTTTTGATGGCTTTTAAAAAATGGCCTAAAATGTAGAAATTTTGGTATAATTGACCTATTTTATGATGATTCGTGACACAAAGTGTTTGATTGTGTGATACAGTTATTTCATATGAAATAGACGCACTAAATTTAGGTTAATAAAGTTCAAATGTTTGCAGTGCTGTAGGACATTTCTTCACCCATTCAACGATTTATTACCAGAATTTTAAGAGATGATAGAGGCCGATGTTCCGAAGTGGAAAAATGTCCTGTAGTGTCCCGTCCTGTAGTGGCACATCACATACAATATGCACATTATTGGCATAGTTTTACAGTGTTACATTAAGTAACTTGAGCAACACATAGAAAGGTCCTTCAGCTACTGCACCAGAAAATATTATGGGCTCTCGTCCTGTAGTGTCACGCTATATTTTTTATATTCACTAAGTAAGTCTTTGGTTGTAACTTTTGTGCAATTGTCTCCATATTCAATAAAGCAACTGATTGGACAATGACACAGAACATGTAGCTGAAAATGTAAATATATATTGCATCTAATGACTAATACATGCAAAATTTCTGGAATTGTCCTGTAGTGTCACTTTGAATAGCCCAATAGAGCTAGCTAAAGCATATAATAATATCATGAATTCATGTGAAGAGAACATGCTACTCGTATTCATCATGTTTAGAGCTTGTCAGGAATTATCAATTTTTTACAAATTGCATCAAATTGTTCCCAAAAATTTTTTGGATGATTATTTTTTAGTTTATACTCTGAAACAAGAATTTTTGTAATTCATTAAAGAATAGATCTGTTAATAAACTTTCATGTTCAGTAAAGCAGATACACAACCGATCATACGCATGGCTCAATATAATATATTGATAAAGTATATACATTTGGGATGTTGGTAAAACTATACCCTATCATTTGCACCTTTCTTGTGTGCTTTTAGTATCATATAAATGGAGCCTTATCAATCAACTACGGTAAATTTATTTTGTTTTTCTTTCATTTATAATAAGATAATTGAATGTTATAAAAAATGATAGAAAATTAATGTTCATTTGTCACTTCAATGAAAATTTGAATCAGATATTTGTGGTATCTTGGTTAATGGTTACCAATAAGTTCTGATTGCTTCTGAAATACAGGTTGCCAATTTAATAATAAGATGATATTGGTATATATATTGACGCATACTTTAGAATTAATGAATATTGAATATTAAGAAAACATTATTTGCTGAAAAGCCAACTTGACGTTTACTTCATTTCTGCTGTAGGTTGATCGACATATGCCTTCCCTAACTGAATTCTATATTAATAATACGCTTTCAATTTTGAATAAAATGTGAACACTTAGTTCAACCAAAAATCTTATTAATGACTTCGAATTTTCGATAGTATTTTTCTAGGCTTCACATCTTGCCAATTCTATAAATAATACTCATTGTTTTCAAGTAGATATGCACATGATGAATGTTAATGTCTTTATTAATATCTTTGCATAGAATTGGAAGTCTATGTTTTGAGAAGATTCAAGGGTTGTAGCTTGTAGGATGACCTTGACTCTGAATATGATTCAAATTGGGCATTAGTAAAAATGATTACATCAAGTTATTTGTTGAAAAAACACCATTCTAACTTTTTTATATTCATATTGTACAGAATATTAAAAAAATTCAATCCTCAAATTTCGAATAAACTATGTTCTTACTGCAATACTGCCATGCAGACCCATTTGAACTGTTACCAAATCGTTTTCAAGTATTTTCCCTAAACTTGTAAAATTTATTTGATTTAATTTTTTTTTATGTAACATCTAACCTTGTGGCATAAGAAATAGCATTGAAAATTTCATAAATTGTTTCTTGTATTATACTGTATTGATAATTTCAATTTGGTTAAAAAAAAATTTTAAATACTGGAAATTCCAATGCTAATCGTCCATGGAATTTCCAGCAAAATTTAAAGCTTTCAATAGCTTGCAGCATACACAGATTTTAAAGATATGCATATTTTGTTCTTTATCAAGCAGAAAGTAGCAGAATGACTATATTTATGAAATTGTCATGATATATATTCTAAATGACTTTAATCTGAAACAATAGTTCTACTGCATAAATTTTACGATAAAAAATTTATTGCATGCTTCAAATTTTATCAAACTTAGTGAATACTGATGTTAATTATTTAAATGAATATTATCAATAATATATTTCCCACGACTCCATTCCTGGAAGTCTATGGTCGCGTTAAATCATTACTCGTTTGAGTAATCAATATCTATACTTCCCAAAGCTTCGTTATCCGATGATCAAACTATTTCAGACATTGGAATTTGTAGATAGATCAAAAGGAATTGATTAGGCCTCGATATTATCTGTACCTTCCACTATACCTTCCAATTTCTTTCGGTTTTATAATGTAATTTGCATGATTTGTTTTTCTCACTACAAGTACAAATCCATTTTACGATAATTTGTTTTATCAACACAAATCATATTTGATATCGAGCATTGTCTTGTTTCAAATCCATTTTATAGTAAAACTAAATAGACAACTATAGCATAGCAAACCAAATTTGTTATCCGGCATGGTCTTGTTTAAAAATGCTTATTTCTGTGACACAAAAATAAAAATCTGTGACAAATAAAATTAAAACTTGAATACATAAAATAAAACCAAAAGTGCATTAGGTAAAACAATGACCACGGAGTCATTTATGAAAGTTGTGTCACTGCATGCCTGCAGAATATTATTTGATATTTTCAAATAGCCAACAACAATTCTGGGTGCCTTTCTAAATATCTTCAGTTCTTTTTATTGTACTGCTTACGATATGTCTTTCTGCTTTTTTCTATCCCTAGATTAAATCTTTTTTTATATATATTTTACTGTCATATTGCATCAATAATAAGTACCTGCTTGGGAGTAAACTTATATTACATCAACAGTCCTATTACAGAATACAATGATTTATAAATTTTTGATTTTCCCATAATATCATGAACAGTAGACAATAGTAAGTCAGTAGTTTATTTTTCGCCAAAATGAAAATGCACTTGATGCAAACGAAAACTACCGTAGGTAAAAAACATGAAAATGGCATTTCATGGTGAAGATTGACTCAAAAAAACAATGTTGGTTATCAAGCTGCGACATCCGAATATGGTTCCATATGGATGCAAAGACCGAATAGTCAGCGTTCGCCCCTAGTTGATGTCATTAGTTCAAGACTTGGAGCTCAAATTCACCATTTCACCCATTATTAATAGGCTATGAATTGAGTAGGTAATGGCAAATTTGAAAAATTTTGATCTTTCAAAAATGGGACCTATGTACGGAACCTTGTTCGGAGGTTCGCATAATATGCCTCCTGATGTTGTATATTGCATTCACGCTGCACTTTGGATACCTCAGTGTTAATTAGGTCCATATGAGGAATTTATGACTAATAAATACTTAGTAATCAGCATAATATTCTTTATTATTACAGTCACCGGTTCCCTGGAGGAAAAACAGATTGCCTACGTCTCAAGAGAAACATTACAGGTGCAATTTTCATTTTTATTGAACACTTTGCTTTATGAAGAGTGAAGACTAATAAACTGGAAATCGTATTTATCCTTAAAATTCATATAATTTGCACCTATTTGAGGTTAACATGCTTATATGTTATTGTATTTATCAGATGATCTGTTGCTTTTGAACTTCAAATTTCTCAAACTTTTATTTTGGTTTTATTGGCTTTGCCTTAAGGCACCTCATTGAAGTAAAATTTTAATACTTTTAGAGTGCCACAGTTGCTGAATTATGTATACCTACCTATATTACAACTAATATAGGGTGATCATAAAGTCTTAAAATTTGTTGGAATTGCAAAGGGAATTTATCGATATCATAAATTGTTTTGGCCCTCACAGATGTATTAAATGAAGTAAAAATACTTGAACGATACCGATTACAAAACATCAGACCTAATTAAGATATATTGAGAACTGACTTCATTTACGAAATTAAAATTCTAAAGGGACTACACCCTGAAACTTTGGAGTTCTCTTTTTGGTTGGTGTTTGTTATGGCCATGGATGATCCCAACTGAACAATCTACTATTTAAATTCCAAAACAGTTCCTGAACCGTGGCTTGTGGGTCAATTACAGCTTGCGTAATGATTTAATATGGCCTGTCGAACCCAAGTGATATATTTAAACACTTCGGGTTTTTACTGGAGGTGGGCCGGGATTCAGATCGGGACTCAGATTCGAGTCGAATCTAGGCATTTTTTGGACTCTGATTCGATTTCGAGTCCACATCGTTTTCACCGAGTCTATAATCAATTCTGTTTTTATTAATTTACGCCTATGTTTGTACTTTTACCCCTATAAATCTCACCACATACCTTAACTAGTTGAAATTCAATATTAGATATGTAACAATTTCACTCGTGTGTGGAATGGAAAGCATGGAGCGTTTTAAAACGTTTACATCAACTACTAAAATGCAAGCATTGTATTGACGACTAGTGGCATCTCTCTACCATTTGCGCACGCGACATAGTAAATTTAAGGCTAGAAATATCTGGAATTATGGGAAAGCATTGTAGTCAAAAGCTTTTTATTTTTCATATTGACATGTAAGAATTTCTAAATAGCCGTCCAGAATTGACGCAAGGTGGTGGGCTGGAAATCCAGTTCACAGCTAAGGCGCACATTGACCCACGTTTACGTTTGTATTATCGTCGCCAGAAAAAGAGGAAAAATATATTTTTGAATTGATTCAATAGCTATTTTCGGAACCATTAGGCAAAAAATATGAGCTATGATGTATTTTTGTGAGCGTGCGATGCTGTAGTATGATTAAAGACGTGTTTTTTTACCTTTACATTGTGACGTCACAGACTCGATGGATTTGATTAGAGTCCTTGAACTATTACTCGGATCCGTCGTATCTCTGTAATGCTGGACTCGTCCCATCCCTAGTATTTACTTTACCCTTTGTGGGCACTCCCCTCTCCTAGTCTGCAAATGTTCTTTCGTTCTAATTTGACACCCCCCTCCCCCCCCCCAATAAAAAAAAACTCGGTCAATCAACTTTGGGAACCACTATTCTAAATTATTGTTTTTTAATTTGGCCACATTTAACATAGAACTTGTAAGAGAATGTTTATATTCAATAAGTGACTTTTGGAATGCAGTAAATTTAGAAGAACAATTTTGGGTTAAATGAAGATATTTTGGTGCAAATGGAGACCTCAATCGTTCAAAATGCTTACTTTTGAATAAACCTATAAAACTAGATAAATCAAGATTTGAATTGAATATTCTGTAGCTAATTTCAAATTGGTCGAAATATGCTATGTGTTTTTGACATCCCCGGTCAAACCTAACTTTTCCTTGTTACTGTAATTTTTTTTTATAAAACAGTCATTTATTACCTTTACTATTGTATCAGGGCTTGTTTTATGGTTTAGATATCTGTTATACATTACTAAGGCAGAATAACTGCATTTGCATTACAGTGATGCATTAAATATGATGACCTCATTCTATGCATCCTGTGTGGTCGGTTGCCTACTTCAATATTTCCTTAGTTTATATCAGCAAGGTCTGATATTTAAAGTCCCTTCTGTATTGCTTTATCATTAACAATTGTCACCTAGATCAGGGGTTTAAAACTTTTGATGTTATGGAGAACATGAAGAGGTTGATTCTTATTCACGAAGCCCTACGATAAATTTACTACCATATGAACAAAAAAACTTGTTCCTACTTGCCGATTAATGTTCCAGAGTAAAATGAAATTACTTTATTGATTTACTCGGACGTGTTTGCTGCTCAAATTTTTTTAATGCTGTTATTTTTTCTTTGGACAGTTACAAAATTAGCCAAGTCAGTATTTTAATAAATAAATGAATAGTTTGCAGAGCCTCTAGGTTTCCAAATTTCACTTTCAAGTTTTTTATCCTGTTGTCTTGTGGTGTAGTGGGACAGATATTCAAAATCTGATTGTTTTGGCAGAAAAGCTGTTTACCTGCTATTTCTAAACTATCCATTATTACCATTTTTAGACAATTCAAAAACCATTATGGTCAAATTTACGTACAGTAATACATTATTTGTCAGAAAAGTATGGTTGCATGGAGTTTAAACCGTATGTAAAATTCTTTTTTATTACTTGTCCAAATGATATTTCATTTTTTAACAGGGCTTGAGATATCTTCATAGTAAAGGAAAGATGCACAGAGATATAAAGGTATGAAACTATTCTGATTTTACTGCTCCCAGAGAGAATTTGTGTCATCCATTCAATCATTTTTTTAATCTGCATTTCTCATTTTATTCAGATTTTAGTAAAAACAAGACTCATATTGCTTCTTTCTTATGCTTCTCCAAATTGATCGTTTTAGTTCGTTCTCCATGTTATCATATATCTATTGAGATGATGCAAAGCATTTTACCAGCACTTTCAAGTTTTATTGCCACTTCACTTACTAATGCCTTAAATTTATTGCTACTCTAACAAACAACATTTATATTTCCATGTTAAGTTCCATTGAAAATGTGTTAGCATCTCTAGGATAGGTTTTTTTTGACTACTTTTATTCTGAACAGTATGACTGAGCAATAAATGTTTGTGGAATTTCTCATCCTTATTAGTCTGGTCAACTTTTTTCAAAATAAACTAAGAAAAAGATTATTGAAGACTTGCGGTCAATTACAAATGATGGTGTCCAAATATATTGTTTTTTAAATTTTCAAATACTTGACTTTTGTCTTCTGCCCTTTTTTACTTTCTATATAATGATTTTCCTTGCTTCTATGGCTCTCAAAATTTTTCTAAAAATCCAAGATAAAAGATTTATTCAAATTATAAAATTATTTGCTTTTTTTTTATTTCAAACAAGATTTCGTATTGGTTCTGTATCTTTGAGAAAGGTTGAACCTAAGTGGGAAAAGAATATGATATGAGATGTTTAAAAATATTTGGTTGTCAAGAAAATTTCTTGATGGCACATAATTATGCTTATTATTGCCAATTTTAATTTGTTTTCATTATCTTTAATCTTTATTATTCCCAGGGTGCCAACATCCTTCTGACAGATGATGGGAATGTAAAACTTGCTGATTTTGGTGTATCGGCTCAGATCACACAAACCATTGCAAAGAGAAAATCATTTATCGGAACACCGTATTGGATGGCTCCAGAAGTTGCAGCCGTGGAGAGAAAAGGAGGATATAACCAACAGGTGTATATTTTTTGAGGTGTTTTCAGACCTTCGCCACAAATAAAGCTTTGTAAATTTACTAAATCACAAGTCCTAGCCAAGTCTATGAGGCATAGTCTCATGAAAATAATGAAAATGTCTAGTTTTGTAGGCGGTCATGTTAAGACTACAAAAGCTGAAGTTCCCTTTTTCAGGGATAAATATTAAAAATCCTACATTGGTAGATAGACTCGCCTCATAATTAATAGGACAATTACAATTTTTACGGAAATTTGATCAAAGGTAAAAAATGAGTGAGATTAATCTCTGAGCGAAGTTAGGTATCATTTGAGCGATCATTTAGATACCAAGAGCCACTGAGACTGTAAAGAATCATACTTTAGAATTAAGTGAAGTCACTAATGTGCCAAGAGTTACTGAGACTAAAAAGAATCATAGCATAGAATTATGAGGTAGTGATTGTTAATCAGGAAAATATAAACAAGGTAGTGAATTGGGTACTCTCGTGGTATGTCTATCAGGTTAGGGTTAGGCCATAATTTTATTCAGATTTTCCTTATTTTTATTGTTAGTTCTATTACGAGTTCGGGGACTGTCTGTGTCAGCCAAGTGAATCTACCCCCTGCCTATAGGTTTCAGTCCCTTTAATCAACTTGATGTAAAGTAGGTGAACAAAATTAGTTACCTCCATATTGGTACTCATATTTCAGGAGTGCCGTGAATTGTACATAAATAAAATCCATAGGGAAAAAAAGGGAAAACATTTTTCGTATGGTAGGTACGCTGACAATAAAGGGGTGAAAGCTCACAGCCAATCGAGTTTGACAACTGGAAAGTACAGTGTTTTATGAATGTTTTATTTGTCTCATATCTTTAAAATCGACAATGACCCTCATTGCATCATCGTTTTGCAATCTTTAGGCTTTTACTAATGAAATATTTATATTCAGTGTGACGTATGGGCTGTGGGAATTACTGCCATTGAGTTCGCAGAATTGCAACCGCCTATGTTCGACCTTCATCCCATGCGGGCACTCTTCTTAATGTCAAAATCAAGTTTTCAACCTCCTAAACTGAAAGAAAGAAATAAGTAAGTCGATTCTATTTCAAAAGCTATTTTAATTATTTCATAACAGGTCATGTTCAACTGGAAATGTTGCATTGCAAATTCATCGAAATAAAATTTTATAATGCAGAATGTTGAGGTGATCATCGATTTGATTGAAAAGTTTTTTATGCTGTAAAAAGTAGGACTAAGTTTTTTTGTTTTGTTTGACCATCAGTAGGCTTGCACGTAATTTACAAATTTACGGAATTACGGAATTATTTCGAATTACGCAAGCGAAGTCACGAATTACGTAAAGTCGTAATTATTGGTCGAGCGCTTTCGCGATTGAAACGAGCTCTCTTCAGAGCAGTCAATTCCGTCGATTGTAAAAAATTAAAGTTTAAGTAAAAGAAGTTAGAGTTCCGGTATTCGCAGCCGTTTTTCTCTCTATTGTTAGGCAGATGGGGAGGGCATAACGCGTCATTTACTAACCTATTATCAACTTATCTAAGATGGCCAATGTACATATTAACCGTAAATAAGGAATAGAATTGTGTCGAGACCGATGGACGCCAACACACCTGGTTTCAACTGCTTCGGGTGAAATGAGTGAAGAATGTAAGAGATCAACTTATAAAACATGGTCTATTTGTGAACGTCGTGATAATTAATGTCGCGCTTATCAAACAGCAAGAGACGGAAGAGAAATTGCGTAATGAACCAACGCAACTTAGTCCTTTCGGCATCGGTAAAGCGATTGAGACGACAGAGAAACAACATTACGACGGGATTTCCCGTGTTTATTCTGCGCGAAATACATTTTCTATTACAAAATTTGATGTTCTGTTACCGGTTTTATCGTTATATATCTGTCCGGACTTGGCATTGCTCAATATGTTTTTCACAATGCCTCGCAAATCGCAATATGTCGGCCAAATATGATTACCTGTCTTTACCAAATGCGGCAACTTATTTTGATTTATCGTCGACCTGAATACCACCGGCACTCGACCAAACTTGTGTCAATCTTGGCAAATAGGATTGTCGACTTGAGTTAGAAAAATAAATTAATATTTTCATGAGTGCAAAATAAATGTCACAAAATGCATTGTTTTGCGATATAACTTTGTATTTTCGGAGAAGGCATGTCATATAAGTACGGTATTTTAAATAATGCGCAAATAATTAATATTTGATCTAAATTTATCGTAAATAATGTTATAACATTTAGGCCGCGAAATGATTTAATGTAAAATGAAGCATGGAATTCGGAATATCGTCAATAAGTCGGCATCAATAATTATTATAAAATGGTAACTAAGTAGTAAAGTCGGATATTGTAAAAAACGGTGAAATAACAAGTCTTCGTCGCGAGGCAAGCGAAAGTATAATCAAACGAGAGAATACGCTTGTAGTTGATTAATAAATTAGCAACCCGGAATTTTTATTCAATACGAAAGTCGTATTAATACGTCAATACGATTTTAAAAAAGTGAACTATCGTTTCTTAAATATATTACCAGTGTTGGTAATGATAAAATTGATCGCATAAAATTTGGTGATAAAGTTGATAAAGGAAAATCAAAGCTAATACAAAAGATAAAAATCAGAATAAAATTATTTTGAATTCACTCCTTGATATTTGTCTTTAACATCTGTCTCCGGCGTGTGGTACTGCCGGGAATATGAAAACCAAACTTCGATGTCCCATTCGGAATAGAAGTGGATTAAATAGGTTGGTATGCTAGGTTTAAATGTGTGAAAAAAATATCGCAATTACGGGGTCATTACGTAATCGATTTGGCCGTAATTACGGAATTGATTTTTGTCAATTACGTGCAAGCCTAACCATCAGATATCAAGTGCTCACATTGAAAATTTTTTGAATAAAAATCTTTTAAATATTTCCTGAATTCGATAATTTTTGAATGTACTCAAATATTCACTTGAAAAATAGGAAAGTTAGATGTAATTTATTTGTCTTTCGTTCTTTTCACTTCTGTTACTGATGACAGAAATAAGTGATTATTTGAAATGATGGTGTGTAAATTATGTTGTTCTGACAAGGTATGAAGTGATAAATCAACAATAAATTGCTGTCACACTGTTCTTCATGTCTTTGACACTTCAGTAGTTATGTTAAATTGGTTATTTGCTGCCTCTGCAGATGGAGTGCTGACTTTCATGGATTTCTGAAACAAGCTCTTCAGAAGAATCCAAAGCGAAGACCAACAGCGGAGAAGTTATTGCAGGTATAAACATTTTATTTTGTACTTGTATATACATTTTGTTGAGTTGAGTGTATGATGAATAATATTGGAGCACAGATAGCTTTTCCTGAAAATTGGAAAAATTTAATATAAGTGAGCAGTTAATCTCAAACTTTTCTTATTTCATTCAGCATACTTTCGTTGCACAAAACAGTCTTGGTCCCAAGCTTGGAATGGAATTATTAGACAAAGTACGAAATCCGACAGCGCAAGATGTGCCTGACGATGATGTGGATGATGATCCTCTGATGACAGCAGGACCCAAGGTCATTCATCGACCTTCAAGACCTGCTGGAGAAGACAGACAGATTAAAACGAAATCCGAGGCCATGTGTGAGTATAGTTTCTGATTGATAATATACTGAACGATTAAGTTTGTTTTATTTGGACATGATTTGGATCTCTTTAACAATTTACTGTAACTGTAACACAAAATATCCTTTTATATAACTGTACAACTACTCACTTTTTTTGAGTTCTTGTTTTCACAGTTGGAAGGGACTCCAATGTAGCGTTTTGTTTCATACATTTGTCAAACTTTTTTACTTGGTCTTTGGGTTATTGGATTCTTTTTATTATTTTGTATGGTTGTGCTCAATACGTTATCGCACTGTTGTATTTGTTTGTTGCATTGTTTTTATTTGTTCAGAAGCTAATTCCTAATTTAAATTTTTTCTCTTTTACAGTTGAGGAAGCGATATTTTTACCTGGAAAAACAGACAACGATGTGAGTATCAAAATTTTATTTTGCGAATTGGTTTTCATAACTTGTCCAAACCTTTTCTCATATTCTTATGGCATTACTATTTATTTAACAGAAATATGGTTCAAAAAGTTTTTTCAAATCTGATGCTGCTTTTATCTGGGTGCATTGCATTCTCTACTTTAGCTAAAAACTATCTCACATACAGTAACTTTGTTCTAATCATTGTACAGAACAAATATTTATTTGATATCTTTTTACCTATATACGAATATCTACATTAAAAAAAAAAAATCTTTTTGATTGAGATTGTCTACCTAAATTTTTGCACACTCATTTAGGTGAAAAAAACGGGATTTGAGCTTTATAATAATGTTCACACAATTTAGCCTCGCATTTTAATGATGACTCTAGTTACTTTACATTAGATACATATAAGCTTGATTTATTAGATTCATAGTCTCAAAATTCATCTCTAATATTGTGAATACAGGAAGCTCCATTATATAAAGACGGTGAGGCCTGGATGCCTGATGAAGGATTGAGCAAGTGAGTTTATATTCTTATCATAAGCATGCCGTAAAGTTTTTTTTTTTTTTTCACGCTTTGGTTTGTCATTGTATGATGATTGATTGTTCACCAAGTCTTGTTTCATATTATAATTTGCGATTTTTAATGGATGGTTCTTTGTTCGTAGTTGTTAATATCTTAATATCTTACTATTATTAAATAGGGGGTAAATTGAAAATGTCAAAAAATTATGATGTATCTAACTCTTTTGGGTAACTCATTATCACAGGGTGGATCTTACAATGGTCAGTTATGATCAAAAATAAAGTAATATTTATGATTATTTTAATAATTTAAAAGAATTTATTTTATTATTCCATTGTAATAAATGAATAATAATTTGAATAATAAATTTGTTACTAATGCTATTTGACAGTCTGTTTTGTCCTTCAGTAGAAATATGAAAAGTTTGATATTTTGGTTAAGAAGTCCTTTCTTCGTCATTGTAAATTAAGACAAGATTTCTTTGTAATACTTTTATTTACTCTGGAATTATCACGATTTGGCTAAAAATGCATTATTTGATACAATGTATTTATTTTGAATATGTGTTGTGTAAATTTATGCATTCTAACTATTTATTTTCCATAATCTTTTATGAAATCACCGTTTATGGACATTTTAAGTCTAGTGATAGAGATCATTTTTTTTTCATTTGCTATTTCACATGACACAGACTGTAAAATAGGGAAAGCAATGTTAATAACATCATCTGCAGATTTGATCATTAGCTTGGCTTGGTTTCCTTATTTTAATATACTCTAGTTTACCTTCTATCTGGAGTTTTATAAATTTTCTTGAGAACGTAAACAATAACTTTTGGAGTTAATTGAATACCTTGTGTTACACCAATCACAATGAATTTGACTATTTGACTATGGCATTTTTGTTCTAATTACAGCCCTGTCGACTTGAGTTTGTTTTGACTGTTTTATGTGTGATGTTTCCAACATATTTTGTTCATTTTCTTCCTGCAACAAACATGAATTTTTTCTTTTTGATTTGATTTCGATTTTTATTTTTCTCATTTCTCTCACGGCAGAAGTTTACTCAGCTCTGTAGAGGAAGAATTGACTTTACGGTAAATAAAAGTTTTACCTAAGTTGCATTCTTGCCAAATCTCAATACTATATCTAGACTTGTGAACGGGTGGACTTCATTTGGTGGTTGTTATAATTGCAAACGATTTTGAAATGCGTGAAATTGAAAATTCATTATTTGAAAATTATATATCGAAGCCCCTTGAGTCATGTGTCATTCTCAATAAATGAGGTATATAAATATTGTAATCATTTCAAGTGTCCATCTAATTCATTGGTTATTGAAAATTATTACTTACATCAAGGCATACAAATTTTGGTACTCCCGAAGTATGTGAACCAAGATGGTAAACACCGGAACGTAGTATGTGTACAAGGTTAGGGTTAGGCCATAATTTGAATCCAATTCTCCTCATTTTAGTTCTATTACAAGTTCAGGGACTAGCCAAGTGACTCCCATAGTATTTGTACCTGAAATTATGGCCTAAACCTAACCTGGTACACGTACTATGTTCCGGTGTCCTCTATCTTGGCTCACATAGCCATCTAATTTTGATAAAGAAACGGACTCATCTCTATGTTTTGTCTTCATCATATGGTTCTCAAAATTTTGCTACATAATGACCAATAATTAGAATAAGACGAAGGTTCCAAATAAATTAAACCAAATGTTTATATTACCAGCTCTGCTTTTTAAAACGTTGTTTCTCATATTTTTGTTCAATTCAGTTTCTGTGAGCATGTCTGTTTCCATATTTTTTGTTTCATTGATAATTGCAATCAAATTGCATGTATTCGCATAACATAAATAAATTAACTACTTATGTTGTGAGGATGAAAATTCTGGCCCTTTTAACAGGACCTTTTTTGAATGTCTATGGTTTTTGTTTCTTGGAAACCTCTTGTTCAATCATATGAATGTTATGAAATTAACTATTAACCGGAGCTTATGGAGTCGAGTCATGATTTTAATTCCTTGGGGTCATAGTTCGCATTCCAGGCTTGCATGAGTCAAATTTCTTATTAAGAAAGAGTATTAAAAAGATGTTGATATGTTAGTTTTTATTTTCAAAATTCTATTTGCTTTGGAGTTTATAGTTACAAATTGATTAAAAATAAACACAAAAGCCGGTAATTATCCAATTCCTTATGCACCCATGATCACTTGGCACTACTCCAACTTACATAAAAAAGGTTCCATTTGTAAATATTTTTGTTTTAAATGTCAATACTGTTAAATACTATTCCCAAAAAGGTCCCAAATGATTTGACTATATTTAGGAAGTTTTCTGTTTTTGTTAAACTTACGGTAATAAAATATATAATATGGTGAGAATGAACAGAAATATATAATACATTCATGATTTAAAAAAGTTGCCTAATGAGTCTTTGTCCATAAATGAGTATCAGTGCAGATTCAGAGATTTGACGAACATTTAGTAATGTCATAATTTTGTAGTTTAATTAATGTTGGAAAAATTAGAGAATATTAAACAGTTCTTCGCATAAAAATTGGAATTTCAAATTGAACTTGGAATATGTTATTTAACAACTTATAATCGGATATTTGTGTTGAAAATATCTGTTACAATTAATACTGGTGACAAAATTTGGTGAAACTAACGTTAATGTGTGAAAATTAACAAGTTTACAAAGTAAACAGAGATTGATTCTGCTTGAACCTGACTCTTCTCAGTATGGTCATGACATTTCCACCAAATAACATTAGAATTCTTGATCTGAACACGGTTTAGTTTCTCTTAAAAATCAGGGTTTTTAACTCTCATTTTGTTATTTCTAGGGGACACAAGACAAGCTTTGAACAAGAGTAAGATATTTTTACATTTGAACTTATACCTGGTAATATTCACAACTCACAAGACTGACTATAATTAAAATTGCATCCTTTGGTTGTGTGTGAACGTGTTTTATCAATTTTCTCTGAGATTTATAGGATAAAGATGTCAAAAGTTTAGAAATCATTTAATGGCATATCATGTGCCTTCCATTCTGTACAAGACTCTTTAATAATGTGTTGAGTTTGAATAGCTACAGTTAAATCATGTTTGCATATTTGTACCCCCAATACAGGTCAAATACACCCCTGACTTAGGGTATATCTATGTAGTAATCCCTTACGTCGTCGAAAAACACATATTACGCTTGTAAATAAAACAAGTGAAATTACAAGTACCTTTTATTTTACAGTGACGCAGGTACAATGCGAGCTGCTGGTGCACCTAGCGAAGGACCTCCACTTCCTCCAAAGGTAACATTCTGGTTCATAGTTCAGTATGTAACGTATCGTTGAGTGGTATAACTGGAGTTCGGCTAGGCCCCTATAAAGACTCAACTGTCCCTAGTCTTCTATATAACTTCTATTTATGTATATATATATATATATAAAATATGACTAGTTTTGCTTTTATTAATGATTTATATCAGTATTTTATTCGTCGTGTTCAAGAATAATGGATATAATATTGAATAGCCTGATTAATTACTTAAATTTAATGCTTATTTTTGTTGAACCTTAGCCGCAACCACAAATGGATAATTCGCTGGTAATTTTTGGTTTCTGCAAAATTTATGTTTTTTATTGTTTTTGATTTGACAAGAAATACATGCTAAGACATAGCAAGTTTTTTCTTATTGGAGTGACATTTTCTTTGTTTGCAGAAATGAATTTTTGTTTACTTTTATTTTCAAAATTTGCCTGTGATTTTATTTTCATTTGGAATGTCTGATTACAGCCGCGGCAATATGGTGGAGATGCCCGTCCAGCGAAAGAACCTCAAAGATTAGCGAAACCCCCTGTTCCCCCACCTACATATATGCAGTCTATGGCAGCCAATAGCAGCAATAATGACTATTATAATGGCACTGACGGTGATCAGCCGCCGATCGTACCACCGAGGCGCAAAAACTCTCCAACGTTACAGGCAATGTCTTCATTAGTTCTTGCGGACCCTGCTTCTGGGAGACTACCCGCCCGTCCCACTCACAGATCGAACGCTCATGAATCCAGTTTATCAGGGCCAGCCCCACAAGTTCCCCCCCAGCTTTCAACTCCGACAGTCATCCACAGGCCTTCACATCATCATGAGGTACAGGATGACGACAATACACCCCCTGGAACCCCCCCTAGAAGGCCCCCGCCCCCCACACAACAAACTCATTCCAACGTAGACTCATCATCGTCAAGTCACACTCTTGTGGCAGCAAAGGATACTGTAAGACTGAATTTTAATTTTGTTTTTCAATCAATTTGTACTTGTTGTAATGACACCTGGCTAAAAGCTATGTTAATCCAATAATGGTTGTATTTTTTGTTTGAATTTATCTCATGTTTGAGCTGAAAACAAGAATTCCAGTTCAGTTTAAATTACCAAATCTTCAGTAAAATATTTTCCTAACTTTGCATTTCAGAATTTAAATTTACATTTTTTGACAAAATTCACCCATTTTTATCATCAAAGTCTAATTTTGTAAATGGCAGATAAACGAAAAATTTTGAATTTGATCAAATTTTAGGCGTAAATCTTCTATGCTTCTGATTAATAACATAAAGTATTAGGATCGCTATTGCTAATTCTAACCTTAAAATTTTTCCTAGTACTTGGGTTAGCTAGTTAGTAGCCAGGCTTAATAAGATTAAAGTGGTGCTGACATTTCATATAAAACCTGGAAAACTATTGGTGACATTTTTGTTCAAATTATAAATCGAGCATGTTAAATACGAGATATGTGATATTAGTTTTCTTTTGATTTTTGCAAACATTTTTTTCTTTTAACTGAAATTTGAAATGAAATTTTGACCCAAAAAATTGTTGCCACATTTTGAAAACATACTTTACATGATTTATTCTTTATTACGATTAAAAACTATCAGTGCAAACTGTTACAGTTCTTTTCATTTTTATCCGCTTTTCAGAATATTATCTGAAATAGTTTGGTAATTGATTTCTCGTTTTACTTCCAGGCGGCTCCTGTGATCAATGGACTGCCACCCACTCCTCAAGTGCATGTGAGTTCGCAAGCGTTAAATTCCTAATATTTCCTATTTGATATCATTTCGTTGTTGTAGTTGCCAGATATCGCATTCAACACATTTCTATTTTCTAAATTTGATTGATTTGTGGACAAATCTGGAAAAATTTAGGACAGTCAAAATTTCAGTTATTAAGGAATAAAAAGTCATACAGCAAAATTTTTTGACATATTGCTAAAATATATATATATATACTATATATAATATATATACAGTAATTAAAAAGTACCCATTGCAATCATTTAACAAAGAAAATGACTCAATAGGCCGGTAACTTGTGCACAAAATTTCTATGTTTTTGTTAGCCATGCTATTTATTATGTCATTGCAACTGTGTCCACTTCCAATATGACTTTGTAAAAATAGTCATTTTATGTAAAAATGAATTATTGTCTGGCACAGGGTTGGCGTATCCAAAAAAAAATCATAGGTGTCATCTGATATTGATATCTTTCATGATTTATCAATTTCTTATTTTTTCATTTGTTTATAACTAAACATAAAAGCACTGTAATGACACGTGCTTAGATTAAATTAGGTATTTTGTCTCAAATCATACTTTAATTCATTAGATTCAATTTCAATCAGGATATAATCACTCTCTGATCTCTCAAAACTGTTTAAATGACTGTAGTGGTTATTTGAATAGGTCACTTCCTCAGGAAATATATACTTTTCTCATGTGTGACAACCATATCCAATTGTATGGCATTTATACAATGATATAACGGATTTTCCCTATGTTCTAGTGTAACTTTTTTCTCATAAATAAGTCTACGGGTTTCTGATAAATAATCTAGTCTATGATTTGATTTTTAGAGCATCTACACAAATTCTGTACTTCCAAATCAAGGTTCACTGTGAAGACATGTTCTTTTAAATGATTGCGATTGTAATCACATTACATTTTTGTTAATAGTATATTATGGTCTGATGCCCAATCACTCAATGATAAACCTTTTATTAATGATTTTAAAACATAGTCTTATTTTCAGATGGGAGCTTGCTTCACGAAAGTATTCAACGGTTGCCCTTTGAAGATAAACTGTGCATCTAGCTGGGTACGTTGGTTTTAATCTGCTACTTTCATTTATGAAAAAAACTCTGAAGCTTGAACTTATTTGTTTTTGACCAAATTTTTTGTTAATCATTACCCTTATCAATCATCAACTATAGAATCTTCACTGAGAATTGTGCATAGTCAGGGCATTTAGTAATTCAATGCTTTGTGTTTCTTAGGGTTAGAATTTTCTTATAATCAAACTTTGGGCATTATTTGGTACTTTTGTAGTATGTGTACCAGGTTAGGTTTAGGCCATAAATTTATTCCGATTTTCCTCATTTAAGTTTTATTACAAGTTCGGGGACTGTCTGTTTTATCCAAGTGAATATACCCCCTGCCCATAAGTTTCAGTCCCTTTAAACTACTTGATGTGCCCTGCCCATAGGTTTCAGTCCCTTTACCCTACTTGATGTAAAGTAGGCGAACAAAATTAGTTACCTTCATATTGGTACATACACTTCTGGAACGCCGTTATTTTTTCCATTTAATTTCTCAATATATTAAATATAGAATTCAAATTAAACAAAGATAGTAGTTCTTCATCTATGATTCCCCCGAAATTTTTAATTCAATATTTTGTTTTTGCTCTCAGGTTCACCCAGACACTCACGACCAATATATATTATTCGGAGCTGATGAAGGAATATATACTTTAAATCTACATGAGTTACATGAAAACACAATGGAACAGTTGTTTCCTAGAAGATGCACTTGGCTGTACGTTATCAATGATGTGCTAATGTCTATATCAGGTATGTTTTCTGAGAATTTTATGTTTGCCAACTTTCCTCTCTTGGGATGGTACTCCTGTAGTATGTGTACCAGGTTAAGGTTAGGCCATAATTTTATTCCAATTTTCCCTATTTTAGTTCTTTTACGAGTTCGGGGACTGTCTGTGTTAGCCAAGTGAATATACCCCCTGCCCATAAGTTTCAGTCCCTTTACACAACCCCCATAAGTTTCAGTCCCTTTACACAACTTGATGTAAAGTAGGCGAATAAAATTAGTTACCTCTATATTGGTACACATACTTTTGGAGCGCTTTTGGGATAAATATAGAAATAATATATACAGGGAGTCCTCGGGTTACGACGGTCGCGACTTACGCTGTTTCGAGGTTACGAACGCGCACTCCATAAGGCTGTTTCGAGGTTACAAACGCACTCCATAAAAAATATAAAATACTGTACTGTACAGTATTTGCTTTTATTCGTGCGATATGGAATTGTTCTCTGTTTTTTTAATAAAGTATATTTTTTGTATTGTTTGTACATTTGATTACATTACCATACATTACAAAACAGTACGATGTGTATAGAGTAGGTAATTTATGTACTGTACAGTATAATGTTCCGACTTGCACTGAAATTCAGGTTACACCGCGTCTCGAGAACGGAACAACGTCGTAAGTCGAGGACTCCCTGTAATATGGTTGGACGGGTAACAATAGCCAGCTCATTTTTGTAACTCGATAAATATCACTTGAAATTTAAAGGGACTTAAAAAATAAGTTGAAAGAAGCACATTTTATTTCTTCAGACCAGTATTCGTATAAATATATTAAATCGACTGTATAGGTGAAGCAGTATGGCACATCAGGCTAAGCGTTAGGAATACGCTCGCCACCGCAAACCTGATTACCCTGCATGGGTTCGCAAGTTTGAATTCTGTGGGAGATAGTTATATGCGAGGGAATTACTGGGATCCTCGTCTCCATCAAGTTCATTCATCTGAAACAAATAACTGGCTATCTTATCTACGCCCATCCCCGATATGGACTGGTAACGGGACAGTTCGCTTTATGATTGGGCTGTTTTATCAACTCTCCCTCAGGAAATATGTAAACCTTATCTTAATCATCCTGGCCAACATAGACTGGTAACCGGACGAGGTAAGCCGTATTAGTGACTTTTCTCTCCCCCAGGATAAATATTTGAATACCATCTTAATCATCATGGTACACTAATCCCACACCCTCCATGGACTGGTAACCGGATGAGAGACCGCAGTTCGCCAAATGATTAGGCCGTCGTATATGAAAATCATATATTATCTTATATGAAAATCCTATTTTTTATTTGACTTTCAATTTTCTCACTGAACTTCTTTTTTTTCATAGGAAATCGTACATCACAGTTATACTCTCACAACTTAGTAGGACTTCATGATCATGCCCAAAGGAATCAGCGACTTCATTTAAACACTCATATGTTACCGGAGAGAATAATTCCAAGGTGAATTTCAATAACCTTCTCGATTTTTATACATCTGATTTGAAATTTTAATCTAATGTTGGATCATTATTCTGATCTTGGCTGTGATTCAGATATTCCAATTATACAACGTTCTTTATACTTTATATTCGGTTCTTCCGTAGTATGTGTACCCGGTTAGGTTTGTGTTAGCCAAGTGAATATACCCCCTGTCTATAGGTTTCAGTCTCTTTATACAACTTCTAGAGCGCCCTTTTCTGATCAAATCAGTACCAGTAGTCTAGTAATGTTCATTAACACCAATTTTATTTAAAAACTTTTTATTGAAGTCATAAGAAATCATTTCTGGAACATTTGGATTATTCAAATTAATTTTTAAATATAGGGTGTCCATGAAGTCTTAAAATTTTTCAAAATTACAAAGGAATTTATTGATACCATATATCGTTTTGTCCCTCACATATGAATTAAATGAGGTAAAAACACTTGAAAAATCACTGATTAAAAAACAACAAACCTGATTAAGATAAGTTGAGAACTGACTTCATAACAAAATTGAAATTGTAAAGAGACGTTATGCACAAACTGTACATCTTATTTTGGTCATTTCTGCCTGTTATCTGTCAATTTAATAATCTTAACATTAAATTAATTTTGTTTTGAAGGAGGTTCACAGTTTCTGTCAAAGTTCCCGACACAAAGGGTTGTCAACGATGTTCTGTTGTTCGTAATCAATATAATGGTCATAAATACTTGTGTGCTGCTTTGCAAGCTAGTATTGTGTTGCTACAATGGTATGAACCGATGCAAAAGTTTCTTCTTATTAAGGTATTATTACTTTACATTGATTTTTTTATTATTTTATGCGCAGAAAATGCTGTTTTGTGATGTTTTTTTGCAATACTTCCTGTCCATAATGTGCAGATAAATGGAACCTTAAGTTCATACTATTTATCAGCATGATGTTTTAAGCTTAAGAAATCTGAAATTTTCATTTTTTAATGACATTAAATTTATAAAAAAAAAGCATTTTGAAAGATTTTATGATTTTCTAACCAATTTGATAAACTTCGCTCTGAAAATATGATTCTTGTGTACAATGCATCTGTTTATTTTTGAGAAACTCAATTGTTTTATTAATTCATTTTAAACTCCCCATGGTTCAAAAAATCATCGCCCAAAGGACAGTTGTGTTGGGCAAGTTTTCGAAAGCCCGAATTAGAAATGTAAATAAATGGAATGTAAAATTACCACATGAGCATATAACTTGTAGATATATAATATATTATAATGAAAAGCTCGATGAGATACGCCTTAATTCGACTTTGAGCATGTGAGCCAGGGGGTGATTTTGCCGATTGGAACCCCTTTTTTGAAATAAAAAGCATTTTTCTGTATCAGAAATAGCAATTTTTTGTAGCTTGAAACGCTTTTTGGACTCAAAACTCCAGAAAACCCACGATTTCCGGCCTCCGGTAACCAACTAGCTGTTACAGTCTATCTTAGCAATTAGAAATTTTAGAATCCCCTCCCCCCCTTTGAATATTCCTGGCTTGTGAGCATTGTGATAATATATGAATTCAAGTGAAAATCACTATGATATTATCTCTATTGGGGGTTTAATATAGAGACCTATTTGAGGATTCGATATGTGGTAACCATACTATAAGTCACCATCAACTTTATTGCTTATATAAAAAAGTTATCAAACTGAGAAAGCACTATATCAGGGTGGTCCAACCCCAGGCCCGCGGGCCACATGTGGCCCGTCGTTTCATTATCTGTGGCCCGCGTCTCATTCAGAGAGGAATTTAAAAAAATCGCATTTTGTATTGTTACGTCATAAAATTAACCAAAAAACTTTCGACATATTGTCGCATCACTATTGTCACTGAATTGACTAGTGTTATGGCTTGCTGAGGCAACTAGCGAAGTTAAACGAGCGAAGTTCTTGACACTATTGTGGCCCGCAGAGCTGCCAATCTTGGACCACTCTGTTCTATATCACTGATTTGCACTAAATAAATAAAGTCTTTCTTTTTTTCTCAGCAATTTGAATTCCCACTTCCGCATCCGTTACGTGTATTTGAACTTCTTGTGACCCCAGATGCTGAATACCCTCTCGTATGTTTTGGTGTTAGTTTGACAAATCCAGCCAACTCAAGTGCAGGTGAATAATAATTCCAGATTTTCTGTTTCAGTTCAGTTGTAAAGTCTAGTTTTGTCTTTGAAACTAAATCTGTGAGATTTCAATCCCATGCAACATGATTATGCCTGTCTTACCAGTAGGCTGCATTATATCACAGTGATAATTTTGGCTATAATTACAATTATGTTTCGTATGCTGGGTGCAAAACTAATTGCACTTTACGAGAAAACTCCTCATTCTTCCTAGTTTCATCGCTTGATAAGGTTATTTCACAGAGTATTTTCACTTTGTCCACTTTGCATGAATTGTCTGAACATATTGGGACTTGGAATTTATTAATCAAAGTAACACTATAAATACCACTGGAATGATATACAGGGGGGCCCATGAGTGCTAAAGGCCCTCGGGAAAGAGTTATGAATAGTTGGGAACCACTGTTATAGGGCATTTTTAAATAAATTTGTATGAAATGCATGTAGGCTCGCGTTTCATGAATATGTATACTGTGTGTAATTTAAGACTTTGATAAATATTGAGTAGAGACAATAACCCTGACACTGACTTGCACTAATTGTATTAATTTCTTCTGCAGCAAACGACATATCTTCCATGATCACACCATCGTCCTTGTTTCATTTAAACACTGTCAATTTAAACTCACAATCATCGTGGTTCTCTGATCAACCTCCTGCCGGTTCAATTAATCTCGGTGTCGTAAATGTGACACAATTGGAGAAGGATACAGTCCTTATTTGTTTGGAAAGTAAGTAAACAATTTTTGTTTCAGAAAGTTCTCACTCAAATCAGGTCAAGAACCAATCCCTTGGAGTCTGCTGTGAAAATTCACAATTGATTCTTGGCTCAGTGTTGAGAAAAATTTACACTCATTATTTTAAATTGAATGTATATGTACCAAAATCGAGATAACTGATTTTGTTCGCCTATTCTACATCAAGTTGTGTAAAGAGACTGAAACCTATAGTATATTCACTTGGCTAAAACAGACGGTGCAAGAACTCGTAATAGAACTGAAATTTAAAAAATTGGATTAAAATTATGGCCTAATTCTAACCTGGTACACACACTACTGGAGTACCCAAAAGCATTGGCGTTTACCTGCCTCCTTTATTTTTTTTGCTGTTGTTCGGGGACTGTCTGTGTTAATCAAGTGAATATAACCCCTGCCCATAGATAGGCTTACGTCCCTTTACACAACTTGATGTAAAGTTGGCAAACAAAATTAGTTACCTCTATATTGGTACACATACTTCTGGAGCGCCCAAGATTTTGGATGTTGTAAATAGGGGCTTCAAACCAATGAAAAGTGAATATGGAATCCCTATTATGACGTATACCACTTCCTCTTGTTCTGTTACCATTCCATGTCTTGTATAGGTATAGATAGGCAAGTATTCATATCAAGGCATAGACCTAATGGTAGAGGAAGTAAGGTGGAAATCCTCCCACACATCCTTACAACCAATAGAATTCAAACCTGCAAACACATGCAGGGTAATCAGAGGTGCAATGGCATAATGCTCAGCTTGGTACGCCATATCTGAAAATTACATTTTGATTCAAACTGAATCATTTTTTTTTCTTCAGAGGATGTAAAAATCATTAGTATGGCTGGTCGACTGAAATCAAGTAAGAAGCTTGCTTCAGAATTGAAGTTTGATTTTGCAACAAAGAATATTGGTGAGTATCTATTGCCATCTCTTTTGCAAAAATCTCCAGGAGTAAATTATGAGCTGAATAGTTAGATATTGAAGGCAGGGATGTCCAAAACCAATCGAATATTTGAATACATTCAAAATCCTTTATATTCAATATAGTAAATGTTTGAATCTAGAGGTAATTTTGAGCTGTCAGACAAGTTCAAAGTGTGCGATATCTCAACTGGTAAGAAACAACACTAAGAAAACGATGACTTTTTATAAACATATGTTGTTTCAAATGTAATCAACATGAACATATATCGGTTTATGTTTATTATTATTTGTGTGATTTATTGATATTGACGCCGCAGCCATATTTCAAAACTTGCCAGGGTCGTAAGCAAAGTCAGAATTCTTCTGGGAGTACAAATTTCAAATTTTCAATGTTACCAATCAAAATTGTGACAGAAAGTCAAAAAGCATATAGTTTTTTATCATTTTCAACAGACCATATATGAAAGCCTTGCCTGCACCAAAGTTGCTGTTCTTTTGAGCAGGGTATTGAACTGCCTAAATCTTTACTTTTTATCTTTATATAGTTTGTCTGCAAGACAGTGTGCTAGCTTTCCATGAGCATGGTATGCAAGGAAGAAGTTTTCGTAATAATGATGTCACGCAGGAGATTTGTGATAGAAGTAGAATATTCAGGCTGCTGAGTTGCTACAGGTTAGAATTGAATTCTTTTTACTTTATCTTTTGTTTGGTTGTTTGGAAAATGCCATTAGAATAATGGATAAGCCTTTTGAACATTAAAATTATTATTGGGGTTCACTCCATTTGAGTCCTTGTGTCCAATGAAAGTAAACACAGGTTGTATACAAGGAAGCTTTAAATTCTAAAATCTAAGTCTAATGGGGGTTTTAGCACTCCTGTTCTATTACAAATTTAAGGATCCGAATAAACAGGCATACTTGCCGGATTTTCTGGTTCATCTTTAAGTTGTTGAATTAAATTGATTGTGTGGATGGTTTAGAGTTGTTACTTATCGATCTTAAGATCAGTAAGTATGTTGATAGGTATTTGTCTGTCTGTTTGGTTGTTTGTCTGTTAGATGAACGCGATATCTCACGAAGGCGAGGTTGAATCTGCTTCAAATTTTGCATGTGCATTCATCATATCTCGGATCAGGAGCCTACTGATATTGGATGAATTATGTCATATAATTAGCGAGTTATTAATTAATTAGTGATGGGACATGTGTTGTCACTATAAAGTCATGAATCGAAACCGCAGTTTCATTCGATAAGTCTTCAATCTCCGACCGATATTCTCGTTTTTATTTAAATTGCTTGTTATGGTCATTTCTGTGAACTGTTTGTAATTTCTCTGATGTCAACATCTATAGTAGGATCTAAGGATGTCCCTTTAACTCCCTAATAAGCTCTCCTCGGGACTTTGCTTTCAGCAACTCAAAGCAAAGGTGCGTCTTCGATATGTTTACCCCAAATTTTTTTCTGCTACAGTTTGTGGGGAATATTTCATTTTGCAGAATAATTTGTAATTGGTTTTTTGCTTTTGTTTTTTATTCCAGAGTAATCGTGTTGGAAAGCAAGCCTACAGACAATCCTAAAGATTTGTCAAATTTATATATTTTGGCCGGACACGAAAGTACAGGAAGTGGGGCTAACTGAGGTGTGAAACCTAGGATTCAGTATTTGAGCCCAGGTTCAGGAAACACGTGGATGCCGCTCGCCAGCTTTTGGTCAATGCTGCGGTACCATGTTATATCTCATTCAAAAGTTGTAGTCAGGGCATGTCGTGTCTTTTTACCAAACAGTATAGAGAGTTTTCACAACATCGCTACAGTAAATTTATTCCCTTTTTTTCCCCTATTTCGCTACAACTAGACTCTGTAAATTTATTCGAAACGAGAGTTAACATACCAAATAATTTTTTTTAAGGTAAATTTCAAAATTTAATTTGAATTCAATTTGAGCTAGACTAGTTGTGACATTTGAAACTCAAATACAAATTAGACTAAAATTGTATGTAAAAACATCTTATTCAGACAATTCAAGCGAACTTTCATGCTGTAAGACTATTTCTGCAGTCAAATGCACAACCAATTTTGTGATTAATTTTTAAGCTTTTTTCTGTTAATCTGCTATTTTTGTGGTATATATATATTTAACGTCTTTCCCGAAACGTATTTATGAAAGCCGGTGACGCTGATCTTGTTCTGACTACTTTTTTGATTTTGTCTATGTGATTGCGCTTATGCGATTTGTTGTTGTTTTTAAATTAATTGTACAATTTTGATCCCAAATTGATATTTATATCATCTGCACATTTGCAATATCACTTCACTTATCGCCGTTGTTAAAAATAATATTCTTTTAAATTTTGTGAATGAAGTTTATTTTAGCGTAAAAACAGAATTATTGGCTTATCACATAATACAAACTAAGAGGGCAAATTGCAACTTGATGCCGTAAAATTTAATTTGGTTGACCGAAGCTTTTTCTGACAATTATTAGAGGAGGTTCCATGTTTTTATATTGTTTAGCTTTACAGAAGGTTGAAAGACAAATTTGGTAATCCTGCAGTGTATGTACCAGGTTAGGGTTAGGCCATAATTTCATTCGTATTTCCCTTATTTTAGTTCTATATGAGTTCGGGGACTGTCTGTGTTAGCCAAGTGAATTTACCCCCTGCCCATAGGTTTCAGTCCCTTTATACAACTTGAACGAAATTAGTTATCTCCATATTGGTACATACACTTCTGGAACGCCCTAAATTTGAGCCGCTATCCCAGATATATGTCCTGTTTTCGCTCTTTTGAATTGATCAGTCTCATTTCATTTCTAGAAAAGTGCAATGAGAGTGAAGTTAAATATTTTTACGTAGGTTTTGAAAACGTTTAAAAGAAATTAAATTTTCCATTTTTTCCTAAAACTTTAAATCTATTGACTGATGTTGTAAAAATTTCCTCTATATTTAAAAATTATTTTGAATATGTTGAAGGTTTGGCATCATAGATTTGGATGCAGATTTTCAATTTTGCTTTTTTAAATAGGGAGTGGTAAAACTATGTATCTTCGGAAATCGGTAGTATTGAACGCGTAACTGGTAAGAAATAAACAACATAGTCCAGCCGTATTGGCTAAGTATTTTTTGTTGCTTCGTGTGCGGGCCAGATCCGTTCTATCCGGCCATTATGCAGTCATTTGTGTCCGTTGAAATTACACTATGACCAAAGGTTTTTTGGGTATAAAATTCTGTTGAAAATATCGATAGAAATGACGTCATAATGACCCCGATTGTTACATTGTGCCTCTTATTATTAAATAAACGTTTGCCTAGCTGTTGTAAATAAACTAGTTCCTAGTTTTTCATATTGAGTTTTGAACCTCCAGCCCAGTAACCAATTCTATTATCGGAAACTGTCCCACTCAGAAAAGTAGTTGCCCACCCCCTGCACTATGGGAAACTGCTGGCAAAATGTTCGAATTAAATTATAGAAATAGTATGCTTTCAATTTTCAAAGCGAAGTTTTTAAAATTTCATAAAGATGCGTTTTTTAGTTCCACAAAAATCTCTTTTGTCATTCAAGTTTTTCTCGAATTCACTTTGTTTATTTGCCTCCTTCCATGCTTAAATCAGTCGGTTTTTATTTGTTTAATTAAAATTCAATATAACCAGAAATTATAACATTTGTATTGCTATATGCGGACTGTTGTAGCAAAATATTTGGATATTTAATGATTTCCTAATGTATATGCTATCTTGTTAGGCGGCTAAAATTTTCCTTCAGAATTGAGTCATGCGTAGGGCTGTGGTCGCACCCAAACGCAGAGTCATTCAAAACAAAAAACTAGACTCCCATTGACAAAAATTTTTACTCTTAATCGATTCTCAGCTTCAGTTTCTATACGGGCAACGTTTTGCTAACACTGGTTGTGTTGTATATATCCTCGTAAATCTTCGGTGTATATAACGTAAATATACGTCGTTCCAATCATGCGCTCTCTTTTTGTTTGAAATTTTCTCCTCGCATATCACCATAACAACTAGAAATTCCATTCCTCATAGAATTCAAAGTTTCAAATTTTGGGGTTGAAAATATGACTCCATATCTGACTTCAATTTCAATTAAAACTTGCTCAAATCCGACTCGAGATTTCGACACCACAGCCCTGACCATGTGCCGAAAGCGTAAAATTGTTTGGTTTCTCAAAAGATTCTGTAAATGAGAAAGTTGGAAATTATTGAGCAAAAATTTTCTTCATGTGTGCCATCTTGTGTCCACATGAATACATATTTATTTTATCTGGAACCGTTTTTAAAATACAAAGTATCTTCGTCTGATTACATCTGTACTTTGTGCGTTTATATAGTCTAGGTTTTTTAATATGTTTCACCTATTTTCATGTGTTTCTTGCTGCGTTATAGGAAAACTATATTCCTCTGTGATGTACCTTGCTCAAGTTGTTGGGAACAAAGTTTTTAGTGGCTTTCTTTTTATTCTGTTTGTATATAGAGTTACTGCTATTCTTCTTATCATTGCTAATTATTATTGAATTTATATGCGGGAATTTTTGTTTGTGTATTCTATTTTTCAGTTCATATCACAGCTGGACCTATTTTCCAGCAATACGTCTAGATGGACTGAAATTTTTATGCATTCGGCTCTATGGTTGGATAGTTATGATGTTATAATGGTTTACCAGACTAGTTTACTGTTTTAATAGAGATATTCATGTTTTTACTTATAAAATTCCCCAAGGATTTGATGAAAAATGCCCCATTTTTCCCATTTGTTAGCTTATTAGGGTCCATGGTCGAATTTCAAAACAAATGAAGCAGTTACTGATGATTATCCCTTCACGAAGTATGTATAATAAAAGAAAAACATGCCTAAATTGTCATTGAAAGCAATATTATTGTTGCGCAATACCAACTAATTATTGCGTAATTGCGTTGTATTTTGTTTAATTACGTTTAATTAATAAATGAACAATGGAAGTCGTTCGTATTTGAGTTCGTGGTTAGGCTTCAAAGGGAATGTTTTACTAATACGTTTACTATATGTTTCAAGCAACTCTATCGTGCGAAGAAAATTGACACCTGGATGCATAACCTCTAGGTCTCACCACTTTGGTTGACAAAGTTTCGATTAAAAAAAATTGACTATGAAATGACCGGCTTTCCACACATGTCAATAAACCGTAGTATATGTACCAGGGCAAATACGTATTAGGGTTGGGCCATAATTTATTCTGACTGTTTGTGTTAGTCACGTGAATTTACCCCCTACTCAGGGGCGGATCATGCCCCTTTGGTGCCCTAGGCACTGAAGACTTTGATGCTCCCTCATGTGTATTTTAAATTATAAAAGCAATAAACCAGCGTATTATCCATCAATAATAATCACAACCAACAGTAAGTGAAACAACTTTTACGGACATTTTTAGTTTTTTTTAACGATATATTTAACCGATATATCGGTTGAGCTCCAATCCTGAGGAATTTGACCATGAAGATTTATGCGCCCAGTCTTAACGTGAATCGAAATACCAAAGCATACAAGTCACAACTGCAGTTTGAAATTTCACCGGTACCTAGTAGCCTACCTCAGGGTGGTCCAATGTAACGAGAAGGACCGCAAAAACTTTTGAGGAGGTCTCGCGGGCCGCAGTCGGAGAAAATCCAAAAGTGATCGAAATATCGTGAGTTTACTTACAATTCGAGTTTACAGTTCGAATCAGCCTATTTTTATGTTGCATGGGTGAGCCTTCAGTTTTTTTAAATTAGTTACCGAGAATTACTGTTGTATTTCCGCATTTCGCGTTTGGGTTTGTAATGTCACTTCAAATTATATTCGTTCGTGACAGATATCACTTGAAATCAAACTAGACACTGTGTGATGGGCAAGAAAATACGTTTTCTCCTTGTTTTCTTTATGTCACCTTTCTTTTGCCACTCATTTTATTACGAATCATTATATTTGAGTAATTTAAAAACTTGCAGCGTGAGCAGGCGTAGTGTTATCGTCAAATAACAACCAAGTCCGTCAAGTTGGTATTTCGGGACCTAGCTAAAGATAACCTGGATTGCGCGGCGTTAAGTCGGCTCTGCGTTTCATCACTACTGACTGTCACATGGCCCACGCTTGAAAATAGAGGAGTGTTTTTACTAAAATAAAGGAACAAACCCTCTCTTCAAATAAGGAGCTACCCGACGCGAGCTTAAGGTGCGAGTTGAGATGAGAAGCGCGACCCATTTCATCGGTTTGGTCCTGTCTGCACAAGACAATCCATTCTCCTTGTACCGATCACAACTCATTCCCATATTGGCATCGTCTTGACGTTTATAGATACAGCATTGAAATTACGTGACTTCAACAAACATCATTCCGACATTGTGATCAGGAAAAGAATTTGAATCTCGGGATCCCAACCCCAGTTGGAATACATGAAAAAGTTCTGCTATTAGATACAAATATACGCTAAAATTGTTCTGTGGGCCGCATGCAATGTATTCGCATGACAGGGTTTGGCACACCCTGGTCTACCTTATCAAGAAACTCCCGACTTCGCTGAGCACTAGATCGTTGGAATGCGATCGCGGAACCGCCACATCGTGCAAATAGTCCCCATTGGTCTAATAGTTTAAGAAACAGATATTCATTTAAAACAAAAATGCAGCAACAAGGAGAATACTAGGAAGAAAAAACAACAACAATTCAAGAAAACCACTCATAGGCCCATTTCGTGTCCAAGAAATAAGTTTCAGTGTTTACTTTTGATAAAGAATGTTAATATGATACTTGAAGACGAAAAATAAGCGGAAATTTTGAAGTCTAACTCGTAATATTTTAATAAACACCGATAAACTATATAAAATTCTGTTATAAAAATTTCTGTGGTGCCCCTCTTTGCTTGGTGCACTTTCGTTCGTTGACGCAAAACAAAAACTCGGCAACCAAAGTGTTCATAGTTTTTTTTAGTCAAGTTGCGGGAAATGAGATAAAGCATATTTTATGAGTGTGCTTATAAATTTCGAATAAAGTAGCCTACTTTAAAAATGTCATTACCGATCAGCTCTTTGGTCCCAGAAGCTTCTAATGAATAACCATAATAGAATAGGTTTTTACACAATTTATGGAAACTTGTAAGCGAAATACAGCTTTTTTTAGTGGATAATAATACGATTAGTACAATTATTTTTAAGATAATTTTTGAAATCCAATAATCATGTTATACGATGATTACATTAAGATGAATAAATGGATTCAACTTGAGCGCTCGCAATGATTCAGTCCGCTCTTAGTGTGAAAATTATAGCGTATCGTATACAATCATACTGATTTATGTCTGGACTTGTTTACCGATATTTCTCAACTGAAAAATACTTTTAACTGCGACTGTCATTTATGATAGAGCATTGCCAGTTCTTATTTTATGTAAACACGTATTCAGCTCTCTAAATCGCGTACTTATCAACTCATACGGGATAGGAGTTCAAATATTGAAATTGTTAACAGTCAGATTGTTAAATAATCGATAAATAAAACGGAACAAGGGAATTATCACGATTTGCGCCTGACTAAACCAAATATATATCCCATTGTATTTTCATGTTATAGCAGCACAGCATTCTATTCTTCACTAATGTGAAGCTAAAGACAGACCTGTGATACAATATATGTACCTACATTTTATTGTCTGTGTACATGACGTTATGGAAATCAAGCATTAAATTTAATGAACTGGTTCGAATGTAAGCACTTGTTTGGCCAGAACTGCTATTTTGTCGTCCCTCCCGCAGTATGTGTACCAGGTTAGAGTTCATGCCCATAGGTTTCAGTTTCAGTCCCTATACACAAATTGAGGTCAAATAGGGAAACAAAATTAGTTACCTTCATATTGGTACACATACTGGAGCGCCATTTTGTCGGCCCAAAATAGTTCGCGACGTTGCTCTTATCACATATATCACGAGCATCCATACGATTTTGAGCAGCAATAGTAATATACGGTGCTTTTTTTATAGCAACAAGAGGTAGAACTGATGAAGTCGAGGTTGCTGCGGCAATTAGTTGCGAAATATTTTTATTCTTTGTCTGATAACCGGCAGAGTGCCAGTTGATAAGACAAAAGACGGAAATTTAGTAAAGTTGCCAAAATTTCAAATAAAATTCAAATGTTTCTTAGCCATACCCTCCGCGCGTGTAAGTGGAACATTAAAAATAAACATTACAAAAATGTTGGATAATGTCCGACAACTTGGTCCCGTATAATTAATTAGTAATTACACGAATAAGCAGCATTGCAAAAACAGCTCGGCGACAATCGATTGATTTCTCGCCAGTGCGGCGGTTGGGCAAGATTTGCCACAACAAAATGTTTGTTTAACGTGCGCGCTGGTAGATACCAAATCTCTGAACGACATGCAGGGATTTCAAATTAGGAAGTTAACAAATATCGGGGATTGTTTAATGTATTATCACAAATACTCATAATTGAAATGTTATCTTTTTATTAAAATATGTTTTTGTAAAATTGAGTCGTCATGCTTCGTTTGCCGAAATTTTGATCGGCATCGAATATTCTCGACTTGATTGATTGATTCTAGTATTATTTGCTTAGTCATCACTAAAGTGATACGTATATATATGAATAAACTTTAACGCGACTCGCGAGATACCATAAGCAGCTTATACGAAAGACGTCCGGGACTCGTTGAACGATACGAGTTATTTACATTATATTTTGCACTTATTTCTGTACCTACAAAATGAAGATTTCAAAGATAATTTTGAGGAAGCAATTTGATGGATTCCCAAAGGAATCCGATTTCGAGCTAGTTGAAGAAGATCTTGGAGACGATCTCAAAGATGACGGTGAGATTTGTCTGGATATACTATTCATGCGTTCCATTATTGCGATTCGTCTAGTCTAGTCGGACGCACGTGCGTCGTGATACTCAATTGTCAATGTATGTATAATTGCCTGATTGCCGCGGGTTATGCCGCATTCGGCGGCCTTGCAAGTTCTTACTTCGCGTCAACGCCGTTTTGAATAATGTTTTTTGTTGCTATCGAGGATGTACGTAGCTCAGTGCAGCAGTATGTATGTATGTGTGTTTATTCGTCTCGTAAAAGCAATATAAAAGAGTTAGTAATTATCAACATTGAAGACTGGATGTATACACAAGACCATTCTGGCCTAAAACACATGAAAGTGCGGCATACACCTATGATAAGCAAAAAATGAAATAAATCAAATAAGTACCGGTAGTAGCTTTAAATGATTTCGTTTCGCTGTCGTGTTATAAATAAGCCTTAACATTCTGACATTGTATTATCTGAATATGAAAGTTGATTATATTAAAACTATATGCCTATTGCCTAATACTGTAATATAGCTAGTATTGTGTTTAAACAATGATAGCATGTATATTGCAGTCTTTGTTACAGCTTTATGGAATAACAGTAATGCCCAAAAGATCAGAATTAGCACTGAAGCACCAAACATACTGCGAGTGGAAGTGATGACTCCTCTACGGCTCATGGGCCGGGGCCATGGCCCATCGAATTGGGCCTCGGCTCATCAGGCTATGGGCCGCGGCCCATCAAGTTGTGCAAAAGGGACTATAATGTGAAAAATCTGAACAAAATTTTGTCCTAACCCTAACCTGGTACACATACTAAATGAGTATCCTTTTCTGTAGCTTGGTATTTTGCTTTATTTTCATTAAAAGGCTTATCATAAGAAAAAAATTTGGTGGCATCCTGCGATTTTTTTTTGGTTCGAATATTGATAATTTTGTAAAAATTGCAAGTTTTGATAAGATAATTGAATTTTTTCTGATAGGGCCCAATTAGATGGGTCGTGGCCCCATCCCATGGGCCGTAGAGGAGTCACCACCCCTGTAGCATACTGCTGCACTGGCATATAGCAAAACAAAGATCAACCTTTTAAACAGTGGATCCATTCAAGCATTGAGATTATGCGAACTGCCGCAGTTTATGTTTTTTGTCTATTAATCCCTGAAACTAGATCAGTAGATAGGGATGGGAGACCGCTGACTTATCGATCTTGCGGTTTCAATTCCCTTGCTCTGACTCAATAGCGATACCTCATGTCCCATCACTAATTAATTAATAACTCGCTAATTATTCATGACATAATTCATCCAAAATCAATAGGCTTCTGGTCCGACATACGATGAATGCACATGCAAAATTTGGAGCAGATTCAACCAACGATTTGTGTGATATCGCGTAACATGCAAATACCTATCAACATACTTACGGTACCGATCAAGATTGATAAGTAAAAAGACCTGTGAAAGTGTTTTGAATTTTGTTTAGTAGACTTATGCATTCTTTGTTTTTATTTTTCAGAATTCTTTTTTGAAGCTTTGTACATCAGTTGCGATCCATACATTAGGTAATTTAATAAGCAATATTTTGAAAGTGAAATACTTCACACTTGATTATTATTACACACAATTTGTCCTGTTTATTTGGAGACCAGTTTTCCATACAGCCATAAGTTTGCAGTAAGAATGATCATAACTTTCTGACGTTAAGTGCTACAAGATATTTGCACCTCTTAATTTTTCAGTTCAATATCACGTGACTAATTTTTTCAAGATATTTATTTTGCTTTGATTTTTTACATGTTTTTACTCTAATAAAATTATGGAATTTTTTGTTTAGGATACTTGCACCTTCCTACAAAGAAGGAGAAACTGTCATCCCGGGTTACCAGCTTTCAAGGTATTGTTTCTTTCAAGCAAAACCTCGTATTTATTTCCGTACGGTATAGGTATCTTACAAATTAGTCAACAAAAGCTCGGTGCGGCGGTGTGGCTCAACGGGCTAAGCGTTAGGAATACGCTCGCCACCGCACCTCTGATTACTCTGCGTGGGTTCGCAGGTTCGAATCCCATGAAGGGATGGTTATGTGCGAGAGGATTGCTGGACTCCTCGCCGTCGTTGGGTGGTTCACGTAACCGCTGGTAGGTTACGGCTTCCTCCACCACCAAGTTCATGCTTCCGAAAACAAACAATAGAGTAAAAACTAATCCCATACCCGACTTGGAATGGTAACCGGACGAGAGGCCGTGGTTCGCCATATGGATAAGCCGTCTTATCGGCTTTCCTCTCCCCCGGGATAAATATGTAAATCCTATCCTAAGCTATCTAGTAAAATTTTATGTTTGTATGTTTTATCATATATATTTCTGGCATTACTATTTCTTTGAGATAAAAGATATCCTAAAGTCCATTGTCTTATGTTGTGCTCACCAAAGCACAGAGGTACACAAATTGTTGTGACCATGTTGGCTTCACATATCCCTGGTTCAAGCTTTTATACCTAAGATGTAAGATATAAAGAAGTAGTCAGTATTAAAATTGTTCGGACTTTTTCACGTCCCTGCTTTAACAGAGTATCATTGAAGTAAAGATATAATTTTAGCTTAAATCTGAATTAATTTAAAAAAAGTGAAAAATGTTAAAATCTCTTTTTAATGTGAATGAACTTTTTTAAACTTGAAACTTCAACAGGGTCACAAAAAGTAATAACTCAAAGTATCCAGTCGGCTCAATATTGGTAACTGGGGCAGGTTGGAGAACGGGTGGAAAGTCTAGCGGAGTTGGACCTGAAGGAGTTTGGTACGAACGAAATGATTTGCCAAAAAATGTGCCCCAATCAGCTGGGGTTGGAATATTTGCTATGACTGGGTGAGATAGATTTTTTTTAAATAGAATTCTGCAGTTGTGAAGATAGACCATAATTATCTGTACACGGATCTCAAAAATGAATTTAGTGTAAATTAAAAAATAAATTTCAGGGTTCCATTACATTTGAACACGTACATTTGAACCCATGACAATTGCACCTGTATGCTATTGCACCTATGGAATTTTATTTGTTTCACAGATAGTTAAACCCATACTAACCCTAACCCATGGGTTTTAGCACCCGCATATAGATTGAACCCGTGGATATACGCATGGGTTCAAATGTACATGGGTTCAAATGTACGGTCACCAAATTTCAGATCGATTTTAAACAATTGAATGTAAATTTTTGGATAAAATGATAATTTACATTGTACATAGTTTATCATATATCAAGAAGCATACTATTTGATGAATTCTTAGTTAGTCAGCAACTGGCTGAAACCTGTGTTTTATTGATTTTATATAAAATGGCCAGTTTGTGAAGACGTAGTAATAGTCAGTTAATACCGCAGAAACCTAATTTATATCACATTATTGAGTAAAGATAAAATGTTCAACTAGACGCAAATGAAATCCAAAACTTGGAATGTTTATATGTTTACTTGCTATCTTTTTATATTATTTTCTTAATATTATTTCACTTCCAGGCTAACAGCCTGCTATGGTGTAGAATACGTTCTCAAACCAAAGAAAGGTGAAACTCTCTTTGTTAGTGCGTCTGCAGGGGCTGTTGGAAATATTGCAGGCCAGATTGGGAAGATTTTGGTAAGAGATTTTCATATTTATCCCGAGAGAGGAAGGGCTTTAAGACAACCTGTGCAATGGTATACCACATCCTCTCATCTAGGCAGGCATTTACCGTATGTCAGATGCATGGACTTGATGGTGGAGGAAGCCTTAACCTACCAATGGTTACATGAAGGAGTCCAGTAATCCTCTTGCACCTAACCGTTCCTCTCAGAATTAAAACCCTTGCTGGGTAATCAGAGGTGCGATGGCGAGCGTATTCCTGATGCCTGGTAGGGCACACAATACTGCCCTATAATAGTTGATATTTAAAATTGGGAAGGTAATGTTGAACCAGCGCATCCTTAGATATGGTTCCTTAGAGGCTTAGATGTCCATAACCGTTTGTACAGGTCCTTGTGAGAGATAGTTTATATGTTAAAGAGTTGCAGTGTTTGCAGAGCATTACTTGAAACTTGGGTTGGGAAGTATGCGGCATTATTCATGATTTAGGTTCATACATTGCTCATTGATCCCCTGTAAGACTTTCTCACCCTCTAATTAACTTATTGACCACTCTCTTGCTTTCCATACAATCATGATATAATTTAACTGCTTTAAAAAAATTCGTTCTCTTTTGTTTTTCCATGTAATTCTCATATATTCCATTTGATTCTAGGGTTGTCGTGTGGTTGGGTCTTGTGGTTCTGATGAAAAGATCAAGTATGTCAAGTCGATTGGATTTGATGATGCTTTCAATTACAAAACAGAATCTGTCGAAGAAGGATTGAAAAGAGTTGCACCGGAAGGAGTTGATTTGTATTTTGACAATGTATGTTCATTTATATTGTATCACAAAACAAATTGTGCTATTTCTAAATTGGTTTATTAGTTTTTGAGTTTTGTTTTTGTTGAGCAGCCCAGTCAACAGCTCAGTCAAAGTGTTAGGCTTAAGTCTGTTGGCTCGCAGGTTTAATACCTCGCGTTAAATGACCACCGAACAAATTCCTAAGATAGTTAATTTATTTTTAAGTTTTATTTTTGCTGAGCACGGTGGCCTCGCAGTTAAAGTATTAATGTCGACTCTGTTTACTCGCAAGTTTCGTATATCTCGTTCAAATCCCATGATCACCATCTCGCTCACTCAGAGTGCTATAAATTGTTAAGCTCTGCTGCACTGGAAAGATTTCTGTTGTTTCAAAAATAAAGGCAACTAAAAATATCATTAGATAACGAGGCCTTGTTCGTAACAAAAGCGTGAATTAGTGTTCTATTTAAAAACAATATAATTAGTAATATGGATTTATGATTCATTTTTTTTCCTGGAATACAAACAGAATTCCTATCCTAAATATTGATGTTTTGCTCTCTTGTCTAGGTTGGTGGTGACTTTGCAAGTGCAGTCTTGAAACAAATGAATAGAAAAGGAAGAATAGCAGTATGTGGAATGTTATCTTCATACAATGAAAAAGAACCAAGAGGTAATTGGACGATACAATCAAATAGAAAGTTATGTACACTTGAATGCAACATGACTTAAATGTTATAATCGCATAATTTTAAACTAATTGCCAAATTATACTGTATGTAAGTATACAAATTTCTGGTTCTTACTATGCGTCTTTTGGTAGTTGTATCTTACATAACCTGCCTTGATATCTCAATGGTAAATTGTGTGGATATTTAAATTTTGGGACCTTCTGAAGTATGTGCACCAAGATGGCGCACAACCTGAACATAGTATGTGTACCATGTGTTAGGGTTCAGGTTATGCGACATCTTGGTGCACATACTTCAGGAGCACCAAATTTTGGAGTATTTTTTAAAATTCCTCTGTAAATATATCATGTATAATATCTGATCATCATTTATTGAATTTTTCTGATTTTCCAGCTCACGTTATACAACAAACTATGTTCATGAAGTCTTTGCTAATGCAGGGATTCAACATATTTGCTGATATTCCTCCATATAATGAAGAAATTTATAAAAAACTGAAAAAGTGGGCTGAAGAGGTAAGGATCAATAGCTATATCCAGCAATTTCACTGTTGCCAGTTATCATAGAGCCGTAGTTCTCGAACGGTGGGGCATGCCTCCACAAGGTTGGGGGGGGGGGGCGGCTAACATAGACAATTATCGAGGGGGCGTGAAGCTATCTTGCCCGTCTTATTTTGGATATTTACTGCATTACTTTATTTGGAATATTTACATTCCATCCACTTATTTCCAACATGTTTAAAACATACTTTCACCTTACTATCTGTTATTCGTAGCGTATTTTTAGCTAGCTATTCACGGCCGTGTTGTGTTTTACCATTAAGTAAAGCTGTTTAGCTCTACTCTTTGCTTATAATTTGAAAATGTCCAAATTTTTTCTAAAGTTATTGGTTTTCTTCAGGGTAAACTCAAACAGTATGAATCGATCAGTGAAGGATTCAAGAATCTGCCATCCACTTTTATTGGAATGCTTTGCGGAAAGAACTTGGGGAAAACAATAGTGAAACTATGAAGTTTACTTAACCAAGGAAATATGTTTTGAGAAATATCATGGCTTTTTCTTTTGGCTTTATCCAATTCATTATTCGATCGCCAAAACTTAATTTTCTTTTTGTTATTTTGTAGCTTCTAGTGAAAAATTGTGATTTTGCATTTTACAATATTGTTCACATTCGTTTGACTATATTTTTTAATCAAAGACTTCCAGGATAAGCGGAGCAAAATGTTAATGATTTTTTAAATGTTCAATATAGCTGATCTATCGCAGTTTTATAAATACTCTGATGAAATATAGGATAGCATTTACATCCGTTCGATTTCAGATAAAATTTGTTTAATTTGTAGCAGAGATGAGCGGATTTTATTCATGGAAGATTTTCTTTATATTAAATACCTCTAGGCCAGGGGTAGGCAACCTACGGCCTGCGGAGTAACATAATCGGGCCCGCGAGGCTTCATTGAATTACAGTAACAAAACAGCTGTTTTACCGATTATATTCTTTACGTAAAAAAAAAATTAATTGTGAGACACGTGTAGACTAAATTATATTATAACCAATTAAGTATATAATTCACAATTACTCGTTTATAATTTAATTATATTTAGACAAACTCAGAAAAGTTAATGCTAAGTACAAAAGGTTCAATGGCGCAGAAAATATTCAAATGGAATTTTTTGAGATCTGATCTGTGTGAAAAAATGTGATTCATCGGCGATCTGTTCGGTTTTTACCTTTCCAAAAACATGCGCCGCCCGCCAATGACTTGCAACCCTAAATTTGGGCCCGCGAGCGACAAAAGGTTGCCGACCTCTACTCTATTCCGCCTTTATCATAAAACCAGGGGCGGATTATGCCCTCTTAAGTGTAATTTAATTATAAAAACAATAAACCACATAAGTGTATTATCCATTAAAAATAATCACAATCAACAGTAAATAAACAACTTCAACGAACATTTTTAGGTTTTTACCTGTTATATGTAGCCGATACAGATATCGGCCGTTTACTGCCGATATGATATGTCGGCAAATACGCAATATCGGTCGAGTTCTAATCCTGAGAGAGTGTGACAATACAGATTCGTGCCTCCAGTCTCAACGTGAATCGAAATACCAAGAGATACAAGTTACAACTGTAGTTTGAAAATTTCACCGGTACCTAGTAGTCTACCTCAGGGCGGTTCAAGGTTGCTAGGTTGGAGGACCGCAAAAACTTTTGAAGAGGTCTCGCTGGCCGCGAGTCGGAGAAAACCCAAAAGTGATCGAAATATCGCGAGTTTACTTACTTTCAATTTATTAAACAACAGAGTTTACTGCTTTAATCAGACTATTATTATGTTGCATGGATGGCGTTCTTTAAAAAAAGATATATAAACCCTCAGTTATTTTAAAATTAATTCCTGAGAAGTACCGTTATATTTTCCGCATCTCGCGTTTAATGTCGCTTCAAATTATATTCTTTCGTGACAGATATTACTTGAAATCAAACCAGACACTGTGTAATAGGCAAGGAAATACGTTTGAAAACCTTTCTTATGACACTCATTTTATTACGAATTGTTATATTTGAGTAATATAAAAACTTGCAGCGTGAGCAAGCTTAGTGCCATCGTCAAATAACAACCAAGTCCGTCTAAGTTGGTATTTCGGGACCTAGCTAAAAAATAACTGGATTGCGCGGCGTTAAGTCGGCTCTGCGTTTCTTCACTACTGTCACATGGCCCACGCTTGAAAACAGAGAAGTGTTTTTACTAAAATAAAGGCACAAAACGTTAGAAAAAAGGGTTTGAATTTTTGGGACCCCAACCCCCAGTTGGAATAGCTGAAAAAAACTCAAAAACGTTCTACTATTAGATACAAATATACGCTTAAATTGTTCTGTGGGCCGCACGGAATGTATCAGCATGACAGGGTTTGGACCACCCTGGTCTACCTTATCAAAAAACTCCCGACTTCGCTGACCACTAGATCGCTGAAATGCGATCGTGAAACCGCCACATAGTGCAAATAGTTCATTGGTCCAATTGTTGAAGGGAAAAGAATTTTTTTTTAAAACAAAAATGCAGCAACAAGAAGAATACTAGGAAGAAAAAACAACAACAATTTAAGAAAACGACTCATAGGCCCATTTCGTGTCAAATAAATAAGTATCAGTGTTTATTTTTTTTTAACAAGAGAAGGTTAATATGATACTTGAAGACGAAAAATAAGCAAACATTTTAAAGTTGGAGTCGTCTGGTGAACTCGTAATATTTCAATAAACTATATATAATTCTGCTCTAAAATTACTGTGGTGCCCCTCTTTGCTTGGTGCCCTGAGCACGTGCTTATATTGTTTATTGGTTAATCCGGCGCTGCATAAAACATACATATATTCATCTCAAGAAGTCTATTATTACCGATATTATCCCAAGACTCTGATGTGCTTTAAATAGGATTTGAATATTTCAGTATATATACAAAGAAAACAGTTGTAACTGCTCAATTATATTAATAATTGCTGATGAGTTGGATAAACGGGCCAAATTAACCAAAAACATATCACGGACGTATCCTATTCACCTGCAGACGATGCTTATAATATTTTGTTTACATAAATTATATTTGAGTGAAGCTTATTGCGTTATGGATACTTTTAATATTAGTGATATTTTAGTTCGTGCGTGTTTGAAACGTCAAGAACTAATTTGCGTTATGTCGAGAAGCTGTGACCGCCCATGTGATAAACCATTGAATCAACTCATTTTCCCCCGCGTTAAACGGGGTCTAAATTGGATGAAAATAGATATTAGGTAAGCTCTTGTTTATCGCACAAAGAAGTTCCCTTAATAAGGAGTTCGCGTGCGAAGGTTTATTTTGGGCTATTGCTTGAATAAACCTTGCATTTCAGGAATTCCATCGATCTTTGTGTTTGCACTTGAAACTAACGACGGGGTACTCGTTGCACGTTTTTTTAAACAGATTGCGTAGACAATTCGTTGAGAACAGAAGAAGTGAATATATATTAGGATTTGAAAAATTTCTGTATTGACAATCATTTATATAAGCATTTAGATATTTATTATTTAAGTTTGTTTATTTCTAAAAAATGTGATGTGATTTTTTGAATCAGGCACTCAGGAAATGAAGACTTAATGAGCGATGTAAAATCGAAAATCATGAATGCGGCAAAATTTAGTAAATTTAACTAAAATTTGAATGTGGATATGGATACTAGGCTGATAAAGTCTGTCCTCACTCATTCCTCAGAAGTGATTTTTCACGATTTCAGATTTACTTAATTATTAGAAATGATTTATTATGATGTAAAATTTTATTTGCTTTGGTGTTAACGATTAAATTAGCATTTTTGACAGGTAAAATTCTTCTAATTTGTGCAAAATAGGAAGGGCTACGAAACTAGGACAATTAACAAACGCTCTTCGCAATAACTATTCGCAATACTAAATTACGCAATACTATTTTCCATCCAGACTAGTTAGGCCCGAAGACTTAGCACAATGCTGTATACATACCGTAAATATAAACATTCTTATTTTTGATATAGATTTTACATAATTTGTCCAATCGTAGCTTTCGCTTTCAGAGTAGTTTATATATTATATATTATTAAATATATTCGGTGACGGAATTTGATCACGAAAAATTTTGTTTGCATCTTTATAGCTCGAAGATAAATCACTGATAACCGTGGCGCGGTGGCCTAGTAGTTAAAGCGCTGTTTTGGCATCGCGGGTTTCCCGTCTCCGGTTCAAATTTCGTGCCCAACGACTCACTCGTGGTGTAATAAAGGTCTTTTATGAATAGTAGCGCGTTACAAATCGTTCGATATCAGTAGCTTCTTTTACATTGTCTTGCTGGGGGTGGAAGGCGTGAATAAGCGCCGTATAAACAGCCATAAATATGCACATGATGCCAGGACTGGGGAGCTTGTTCGAAATCAGTGGGTCCATACCCGTCGAGGTTTTTATTTGTGACCACTACTTCTTTGCTTAAAAGCAGTTTCATGGACTCAAAAATATGACATGAGGGTTTCGAGTTGAAGTTTAAATTAATGTTTTAAATTGAAATGTATAAAAACCTAACAGCTGAAAAAGATAGATTTATTAAGTATTAAAAAATTGAAACGATAAAAATAATTATGTGGTTCGGAGCTGGAGCCAATAAATTTACGGCTTCATTTAACATGGTAAGCTTGGATCCAGCTTCACCAAAACGTTACAGCTCTATGGATCCGAATCCTCATCCCTGCATATCGCCAATTTATAAGAATCCTAGTGTAATACAGTTTGCATATGCGGTCGCTGCATATTCATTCGGTTTGTATACATGCATATATGTTCGCGTGTAACATTAGGGCACCAATTAAAAAAAACGTGAACAAGGTCGCTATGGTTTGACGAAGGTGTTTACTAAATTTTCAATGGCTGTTTATCATTGCTTTTATGATACTGGCTATCTCATGATCGCACAAAGACTGTTTGACCGATTTAAAAAATAATATCAAATGCGAATATCAAAATCAAATACGCTTCCAACGCGAACTCTTTCTCATTGACGAAATCTGCGTGGCAATGCTGATTTACAGATAGTATAATTAAATAGAATCAACGAAATATGTTTTTCTGAATTCGTCCCTTTGAAATGTTTTCGGATCTTTTGTACAAATTATTAATTATCCAGTTATCGTTATAGGAATGCAGATTGCGATGGAAATTCGAATCATTTCTAATCGTAAATTCAACTAGATAATCACAAGTTTGTTATTTTAAAACGTGGCGGGGGAGTTTTCTCAAATCTCGCATTTTTGCATCAGTGGCTGGCAGGGGCTTTATACAAAAGATCCATGATTTCATTCGTAAATCTCGAGTGGCAGTGAGCTCTCAGTCGTTAACTGTCAGTTTACCCTCCAAACAAAGAATTTTATGCCAAGTTTTTTTCACAAAAGCTTGAGTTATGTGGAATTCATTGCGCCAGGGGCGTGTCAAACCTTTCTGCTTCCCTGTGCGAGTTTCTGATACCGATGCCCTCATACTTAACTTCAAAATTATTTGGGAGATAAACGAATTATTATGTGAAATGTTTGTATTATTATCCTTTAAATCAGTGGTCCGCGAAGCATTTCCAGGGGGTCCGCGATTAAATTAAGAGTTTAGAAAACTATTCGCAGTTTAATATCGTTTTTTTTTAATACGCTCGAACATTTGCTGCCTATGACAATGTGACAATAGCTTACAAAAACTATTTTGATTCATCTCCCGTAGACCTATTGTGACAAATACGAGTTATGACATCACAATGATAAATACGAGAACGCAGCTACGCTACAGTGATCACTTTCTCAGTTTCGATGGAAGCATTACGTGTTATTGTTCCATTCGCCTCCACTTACCTTGGTGGAAGTGGATTTTCTGGTCTTGTTCATAACAAATCGAAGGCTCGTAGCCAACTGAACGTCGAAGACGATATGCGTCTATCGTTATCAAAAACACGACCACGTATTTCAAGACTTGCTTCTGATATCCAACAGCAGAAATCCCATTAGGTGTATTCGATTTGATAAAATAAATGAAAATTTCCACTAATTTGGTGTTATTTTTGACTTGCTTAAATCTGTATGGAACATTAGGTTGCCGTTTAATTAAGCTATAAACTATATTTTAAATAAAAAAAACTTTTGAGGGGTTCGTGACCTCTTTGAGACCACCAGAAGGGTCCGCAAAGACAAAAAGGTTGGGGACCACTGCTTTAAATCATTAAACTAAGCAACAAATTCACCCATATAACGTGCTGCGGCTGCCCTATGGCCTCCCTCGAGACAAGCATTGCAACACAGTGGTTCGCCATATGAATAAACCGTCTTGTCGGCTTTCCTTTCGCCGGGATAAATATGTGAATCCTATCCTAATTCCAATCGCTACCAGCAGCACCGCTCGGCAAAAAATACATCTTCGCATTTACGAGCGCATTGTTGCTGTACAATCACAAACGGACGTACAGCAGTTGAATTGTGATGTCACGAACTCGGAAGATTCGTTGAAATCCTACGATGCAGTATTCGCCCCCAATGTTTCATATCTAGGCCCTGGGGCCGAGTGGTCCAAACCCTGGCCCGCCGCTTCATTATCTGTGGCCTGCGTCACATTCGGAGAGTAATCAATAAATCGCATTTCGTGTTGTTTCGTCATAAAATTAATCAGAAAAATATTTTGATATACTGTCATCACTACAGGGAGTCCTCGACTTACGACGCCGTTCCGTTCCTGAGACTCGGTGTAAGTGGTGTAACCCGAATTTCAGTGTAAGTCGGAACATTATACTGTACAGTGGTACAGTGCATGAATTACTCTATATACATCGTACTGTATTGTAAAGTATGGTACTGTACACTAATAAAATGTACAGATAATGCAAATAAGAACTTTATTAGAAAAACAGAAAACAATTCCACATCACGTGAATTAAAGCAAACACTGTACAGTATCTTAACATCTTTTTTTTGCTTTGAGTCCATAACAAAGGGCAAAAGTAAAAAAAACGATCAAACAAGTTACGAAAAAAACCGGCTTAAACAACCAAAATGACGTACAGTATCACTGGAAACTGTGTACAGTACTGTATCACTGGAATTGTGTACAGTACTGTACTGTACCATGTGACTGAAGCTTAGTGATTATTCGTTCATAATCGTAATAGTTCGCAATTGGTCACGTCATTTACGATGTAAATAACGAAAACCAATGAGCCCAGAGCACTGATTTTCTTGATCACAATGATCCAGTTTATAGGCTTAGATATTACAGTACAGTATTATCTTTTATATATGTATATGTTCGTAAAGTGCGTTCGTAACCTCGAAACAGCGTTATGGAGTGCGCTTTTGTAACCTCGAAACATCGTAAGTCGCGACCGTCGTAACCCGAGGACTCCCTGTAATATCACTGAATTAAATAGTGTTATGGCTAGCTGGGGGAACTAGCGAAGTTGAATGATGTGCTTGACAGTCTAAATTGTTATCTGGCTTACTAACTTTTTGGTCGGGAATGTATGATAACAATATAGGCATCATAGAAAACTAAAAATCGAATGCGGATTCTATTAGCCTAGAATGGCTATGCCTGATAACTATGTGATTGCACAAAAGAAGTGTTTGTTTTGTATTGCACTGTTTACCTATTCTTGTCACTATTGTGGACCGCGAACAATGCAAAAATAATTTTGTGGCCCGCGGAGCCGACAACCTTGGACCACCCTGCCCTAGGGTTTGTAAGTCCGATTAATCGGTCGCACTTTACAGGCTATATGCGCGTATCTCATCGCCTATCACACGTAGTGTATTAGTTTCTGGATGTTATGCTGTTCGATCGGTACAATAGCATCCTTTATTAAACGTCAGTAACACTGACAAGTATGAGAATTCGGCAACTAACGTTGACAACAAGCAGTCTTGAGTGAGAGACGGTATTTGAATTTATAAGATGTCAGTATTTTTGATACAGATCATAGTTTTATGGGGTTAAAGTCAAAGAATAAACCGTATCAAATTTATTGGTCACTACAGATATGCTATTCCGCCGTTTACTTAGGATTTTACAAAAATTTGTTTAAAATGTGACGTAATTCAAGCTGTTTGAAATTCAACACGCGTGTAACTCCTGATTGCATATTATATATAAATTTTATTTATTTCAACTATTACTTTTCAAATTCTTCAGTTACCTTTATTGACTTGCTCCGTCATTGTATAATGTTATATTTACTTTTCATTTCCAGCAATAAGCGTAAAACTTTATATTTTATTTCGAACGGATCCGCAATTATTTTGATCCGCAATAAACAACATGGAAAAGACAGTGAAAAGGGACAAATTCTGTGATTTTAAAATTATACTCGGACAAACTACTATTCAAGTTCATCGCTGGGTTTTAGACTTTCATTCTGAATATTTCCGAGCGATGTTTGAGAACGATTTCCTTGAATCTAACCAAGGATTCTGTGAAATCAATGACGTCACAGAAGAAGGGGTGAAGGCTTGCATTGATTTTATGTACGGAGATGAACTGAATATTGACATGGACAACGTGTCGAACGTGTTACAAGTTTCTCACATGTGGCAACTGGATAAAGCAACTGAAATATGCAGTGAATTTCTTAAAAAAAATTTGACACTTCCGTTATGCATTGAAATTATGAAAATCGCAAGTTTATATGATTTGAACGAAATAGAAAAAGATTGCTACAAATTGATTTCACAAAATCTATCTGGAGTTTTATTCTGCAAGGATATTGGTGACCTAAACAAAGATGACGTCATTAAGATAATTGGTCAGGTTGATGAAGCTGACGCAGAGAAATTATGGGAATTTTGTTGCACTTGGGCGGGAAAGCAAACGGAAGAAGAATCGATCAGTATTTGCGTTGTGTTGCACAGTTTTCCCGCTTCTCACTTCACAATCTCCCAATTCGAAGATTTTATTTGGCACAACGAACACGTTTTATCTTGTGACAACTGCAAGCAGCAACTTGCTTATACATTTTTATTTAACGCTGTTGATAAAGAGGAATACCAATTTGAAATAAACACCTGCCTTTATGTGAAAGAGTTGGCAAAAAAATATTCTGTTGATAAAGTCATGGAGCGTGTTGATAATTTTATCGTTGCTCATTTTCGTGAAATTATCCTACAAGAAAATTTCATGAAAATCCCCCAGGACGATTTCATACATTACATGACCAAGATAGACAAAGATTTAAAAAGAGATCAATTCGGTTCGATAGTCGAATGGATTCGTTGGAAAGCAGAAAGAAACGATGTGTTTCCACTCATATTCACCAACACCAATGTAGCAATTGATGAATGGGACATATCCTTGACGCATAGTCCTGCTACCAACGTATCTAGAAAATGGAACATATCTTTGAAGCATTGTTT